>JAPQNM010000029.1:1050296-1054705 GCA_029783475.1 Metacarcinus magister | reverse complement strand
GCTCCGTCATAAGGGTGGTGGAGATGAGATGTAAGGTAAGTGTCTACCTCACATTACCTGTCTGTCTCTCTCTCTCTCTCTCTCTCTCTCTCTCTCTCTCTCTCTCTCTCTCTCTCTCTCTCTCTCTCTCTCTCTCTCTCTCCTCAGTACCTACATGGTGTTGTTTTGTGTGTGTGTGTGTGTGTGTGTGTGTTTGTGCTGTTGTTTTTATCATATTATTGTTTACTACTACTACTACTACTACTACTACTACTACTACTACTACTACTACTACTACTACTACTACAAATCTAGTACTGTACCCCAAGCTGCTGATACTGCTACTGCTACTTAAACACACACACACACACACACACACACACACACACACACACACACACACACACACACACACACACACACACACACACACACACACACACACACACACACAGCTTTAAACACTGCCAAATACGATTCACTTCAGCCCTCTCTCTGAATACCTCCACCCACCTCCACCCACCGTCCCCTCCTTCTCTCACCTCACCCCGCCCACCCCGCCCACCCCCCTCCACTCGTTGCACTGAGCCTAAAAGTGGATCAGAGAGAGGGACAATTGGTTTAGGTGGTTCTCACAGGTGGGTAATTAGACCAGGTAAAATGATGTCAGCTTGTTAGTGTGGGCGTGTGGGCGTGTGGGTGAGGGCGTGACAGGAGGTGGTCACTGAAGGGTGTTTAGAGCTGTGTAGTAGTAGTAGTAGTAGTAGTAGTAGTAGTAGTGGTGGTGGTAGTAAGAGGAGGAAGAGGAGGAGGAGGAAAGGATAATATAATTTAACAACTATGGTGGCAACGGTGGGATTCAGATCAACAGTAGTAGTAGTAGTAGTAGTAGTAGTAGTAGTAGTAGTAGTAGTTATAGTAGTAGTAGTAGTAGTAGTAGTGGTAGTAGTAGTAGTAGTGGTGGTGGTGGTGGTGGTGGTGGTGGTTAATTCCTCTTTTTTCAATAATTGTTTCAAACGATTTTTACGAACTGAGCCTCGGATTGTGTTTGTTTTTATTTATATTCCAGTTTAAAGTCGAGGTTTTCATTATTTTCGGTGTTTTCTACTCTGTGTTCAATGACTTACTGTATGGCCATCTGTCTGTGTGTCTGTGTGTATGTGTGTGTGTGTGTGTGTGTGTGTGTGTCTGTGTGTCTTTCTATCTGTGTGTGTGTCTGTCTGTCTCTGTTTGTCTGTCTGTCTGTGTGTGTGTCTTGTCTGCCTGTCTATGTATCTTATTTACTATTCTATTTGCTATTTTATTTACTATTTAATATATTGTTTTATTCGCTATTTTATTAACTATTATATTTACCATTTTATTTGTTGTTTTATTTGCTATTTAATTTATCTTATTTTCTAATCTATTTACTATTTTATTTACAGTTTTATTTTGTATTGTATTTTCTTTGTTATTTTGGTTTTGTCTTTGTCTTAGGCTCGTGGGCGGGGTGGGTGGGTAGTGGGTGGGTGGAGGTAATATCGTTGATCGTGGAAGTTGTTCTTTAAAGTCGTTAATTCACTCTTGAGAAATACGACAGTGCACCTAATTGCCTTTTATCGCCGCCCAGGTAAATGACTCACCTGGATTACTGTCTCTCTTATCACATGGCTTTCTATTAATACTGTTTTTTTTTATTTTATTTATTTATTTTTTTTGGGTGGGTAAAGATTATGCCAACTTTAATATTTTTTCCATTTTTCATATTTTGGACTTTTTTCTTCTATTTTTGAAAGTATTACCCATTCCAATCGTTTTTATTATTATTATTATTATTATTATTATTATTTCTTATACATAGACATCATTTACAGGATGGCAGAGTCTGTTTGAACACTGCTGTGGTTTACATTGCCTTCCTTTCACCTTCTCCACCGCTGCTGCATCAAGGTAAGACTAACTTTTATATATATACAGAAATACAAATACGAAACCTTACCCCCCACGCCCACCCACCGCACCGCCCATTCTGTCCTGTCTGCCCCTCACTATGTACTGTCTCCACATTCATTATTTACCTTGAAGTTAAATGAAATCAATAAATAGTTTTGGAATAGCTAAAATAAGGAAGAAGAAGAGGTATTTGAATGTAAGGATTTACAGAGAGGATAGAGTAGAGGAACATGTATTTAAGTTGTTTTAGTGCACTGTTACGCTTCATCAATAACACATGAATAGGATATGATTGGTATTGGTAACCCACCTTGCCTCGTACACACACACGCCTTGCTATGCTACCCCGTCACAAACATATATAGTCTTAACTTTCCACGTATATTCTTGTAATGACTCTTACACCTTATAACAGTTCATTACCTAACCTAACCTAACCTAACCTAACCTAACCTAATCTAACCTAACCTAACCTAACACTAACCTAACCTAACCTAACCTAACCTAACCTAACCTAACCTAACCTAACCTAACCTAACCTAACCTAACCTAACCTAACCTAACCTAACCTAACCTAACCTAAACTAAACTAACCTAAACTAACCTAACCTAACCTAACCTAACCTAACCTAACCTAACCTAACCTACCCTAATCTTAACCTAACCTATAGTGAATTTTAGTCATTTTTATTCTACTCTGGGCTACTACTACTACTACTACTACTACTACTACTACTACTACTACTACTACTACTACTACTACCACCACTACTACCACCACCATCACCACTTTTCATCTTCATCTTAAAAACTCATAAATTGATCTACATATAAAAAAAAATAATAATTCTAACTTAGTGAATAAAATGAAAGGAAGGAAATAAGGAAGACTGAGTGAGGTTTAAAAAAAAAATGTATAATGTACGATAATAGTCAACCCAAAGTACGAATTTCTTTCATAGGTCGACTTGTTTAATAATTATAGATATTATTTATTTATAGTTTTTTTTCTTTTTTTATCGCTCGTTTCCAAAATGTTTCGTGGTGGTGGTGGTGGTGGTGGTGGTGGTGGTGGTGGTGGTGGTCAGGTAATATCGTAGGCCTCCCATTTGACACCTTTTTAATTAAGGGTGACGTTAATCCCCCCTTTATCCCCTCACCCCCCCCTTTACCCCCCCTCACTCACTCTCACTCTCTCTTTCTCTTATTTTTTTTTCTTTCTCTATCTGTGGTTATATTTGTTTTCTTTTTCCTTATTTCCTTCTTTTCTTTCTTCCTTCTTTTCGTTTCTTCTAATTCTTTTTCGTCTCTCTCTCTCTCTCTTTTTTGTGTGTTTTTGTATTAATTTCTTTCCTCCATTCTTCTCTCTTTTCCTTGTTCCCTTCTTTCTTCCTTTTTCTTTTCTTGTGTTTCTCTTGATTTTTGTCTCTCTCTCTCTCTCTCTCTCTCTCTCTCTCTCTCTCTCTCTCTCTCTCTCTGTCTCTGTCTCTCTGTCTTTCCTTCCTTCATTTTCTCTTTTGCCTTTCTTCTTCCTCTCTTTTTCTCTCCTTTTCTTGTATTCTCTCCATCTTTCTCTTAATTTCTCTTTTGTCATGTTCTTGTTTCTCTCTCTTTCTCCTTTTCTTCTTTATTTTCTTTTTCTCTTTATTTTCTTTTTCTGTTCACAGGAAGGTGTTGACTTTGTATACCTGTGGGATGACTTTTATAATAAACCACTTCTTTTCCAGTACGACGGACTGCACCTAAACAGCGTTGGGGATGCACGCTTGGGCAGACTTTTCAGTGACCAAGTTATTCTCTATAGGTCAAAAAACGCCGAGCGAACGAGAGCAGCAACGACGTCGTAGTTGCTCCGTGTAATGCCACCGCTGATCCAAATACTAATGCCACTGCTGATCCACATATTAAAGTTTGTTATGTAAATGCTCGCAGCATCAGAAATAAATTCACAGATCTCGAAGCTCTTGCGGCGATGGATCAGTACCACATCATAGGAGTCACAGAATCATGGTTAGATACGTCGAACAGAGATTACATTGCAGAATTTCAGTTACCTGGTTATACAATCTTTAGCTGTGAAAGAGAGAACAGAATTGGCGGTGGTGTAATCCTATATATTCACAGCTCGCTCCATCCGATCTCCATTAAAACAGAACCCATCAACGGTGTTGACACAGTTTTTATCGAATTAAAGAGTAACTCAAGTAGAAAAATACTCGGATTGATTTACAGACCACCGGGGCGCACCGCTGAAATTGACCGTTTACTATTCGAATCAATCTCCGAAACAATTAGTGAATGCGAGACAATTATTATGGGTGATTTTAATTTGCCAGTAACGAGATGGGGAAATCCGTTACGATCTCATACAGGACACGACCTGTACACGAACTTATTAGAGAGCGAATTACATCAACACGTTCACGAACCGACGCGAGACTTAAATACCCTTGATCTCATTCTTTCAACAAGTAAAGATTTAGTCAGCAACGTAA
>JAPQNM010000029.1:1022796-1035296 GCA_029783475.1 Metacarcinus magister | reverse complement strand
TTTTGAAGATAATATATGCATTATCTCGCATCTTTCATGAATACGAATTTAAAAATTTTTTCGGGCCTAAAAATGGATCAGGATTGGGGTGGAAGTGAGTTTTTATCATTTTACTGCTTAACTATCAGTCCTTCGGGAAACTTTTATAGAAACAAAATTGTTAAGCTTGAAAAGTTCTAGCTAAAGCTCTAATAATTGTCTTAATTCCTCCCACCGTTTTGGAGAAATAATGTATGATAACAAGTTTTTTTGATCAACACAAATCTATACTTTTTTCAGTTGTTTAAAATTCAAATACATTGTTTTGTAGCTCATAAGAAAGGGAATTTCATGCTCGATCTTTTATGTTCTATACATTATTTACGTAAACCTCATAGTTTTAGAGTAATTTCAAAAAACAATATTTGTCATCAAAATCCTAAGGGTGTACCCTGGATATTTTGGTGGAAAATGTTGAAATTTTTGAATGTGATGAAAATTGTTACATAAAGGTTCTTTGGCGCCAAGAACACGATGGTGGACTCAGTTTTGTGATTACTTATATATTAAACACTGTTTAAATAAGCGAATAATTTTGTACACGTATTTTCGGTTATTTTTCATAGATTCTTATTTTTCTTTGCTTATTGATACGGATATGTTTTTGATATTTATTTGATTTATTTTGAAGACAATAATTGCATAATCTTTCTTATTTTATATAACTTTGGTGCAATATGAAATTGTTACGTCAAAACAATTTATCATTTTTAATTGAATTTTCTTTAATAAGAAATAAAACATAATAAAAGAGCTTCAGAAAAATCAGAAATTGATTATGATAAGTTTTAATAACCATAGAAAACATTAATAAACAAAGAAATCAAGAAAAATATTAAATAAGCGAATAATATTGTACACATATTTACGGTTATTTTTCATTGATTCTTATTTTTCTTTGTTTATTGGTACATATGTTATATATATATATATATATATATATATATATATATATATATAATATATATATATATATATATATATATATATATATATATATATATAATATATATATATATATATATATATATATATATATATATATATATATATATATATATATATATATTTGAACTATTTAGAAGATAATAAATGCATTATCTCCTTCATACTTTATATCATTTTAACGCAAAATGAAAACGTTACATCAAAATAATTTCACATTTTTAGTTTATTTTCTTTCAATCTCCCTTCCCCTCGTCACTCTTGCATTGGCAGCCAGCTTGGGAATGCTTGATACTGTTGATGCTCATTACCCGAAGTGCAGGTGAGCTAGAGGTGAGGTGAGGTACACACGGTGCGCCGGTAACATTGTCCTGTGTCAGGCGAGGAGGAGGGAGGAGCAGCACAAGGGAGGGAATCTACGCGTTGCCATCAGTTGTTGTGATTCTCTTACTTTCTCACTCTCTCTCTGTGTATCTCTGTTTTTTTTTTTCTCGTTTCTATTTTGTTTTTCATTTGATTTGTCTTTGTGTTTATTAATGATTATTTTATGTTTTTTTATTATTGTTATTTGTTCATTTGTTTTGTGTGTGATCTTGATTGATGTCTCGTGATTTTTTTATGCAACACAGTGTTGTTGTTATTATTATTATTATTATTATTATTATTATTATTATTATTATTATTATTATTATTATTATTATTATCATTATTGTATTATCATCATATTCCTCATGATTCTAGAATTTTTATTTTATTGCAGATCCAAAGGAAGGAATGGCAGACTAATGTGAGTGTTCCTATTAAACGGTGTTCTCTCTCTCTCTCCCTCTCTCTCTCTCTCTCTCTCTCTCTCTCTCTCTCTCTCTCTCTCTCTCTCTCTCTCTCTCTCTCTCTCTCTCTCTCGCTGGTATTCTTAAAAATCATTCTTTCCTTACAAAAATCTTTCCTTTCTAAGGATTTTTCCTTCCCCTCATCATGCTTAAAGATTTCCTTGGAATGGAAGGAAAAATTTACATGTTGGTAGCCCTGTGCTCTTGAAATGAGAAACGTTTGTGTGGTTGGTATTTCGGCGAGGCCTCGGGGCACGAAAATATAAACAATAACACAACAACGCTGGCTGGTACCACGTTAGGACTTACAGTGCAGAAATAGGCTTACTCCACTCTCAAGTGAAGGAATAGCTGTGCTAACAGATATCGTGGGACACCATGCAGTTGTTAATGATCGGCGATCTGATGGAAAAATGGTAGCTCGCAAGACTGAAGCCTGGGAGGAGATCGCCACGGCATTCAATGCAACAGGTAGGCCTAATTGTTTAAGTACTATATACTCTACTATATTAAGTACGAATAAACTGGTTGTAATGGAAGAGTGTAGTTATAGTGGGCTGTTGGTGGCTGTGTTGTTTGTGTGTCAAGTGATAAGGAGGCTACTGCTGATACAGTACTGTCTACCCACACCTAGGCTGTAATGTACATGTATTGGATTTTTACATCATACTTGTAATCTTTTATAATACTATATATCACCACATTTGCACTCTGTGAACTACATATTTCTATTAATCTAATGGCATTTCCTATGTAATAAGCCGATGTGTACCTTTATGTTATATACCTGTACTATCAATTTCATTCAGGTGTTGGAAAGCAGCCAAGGACAGCAAAGCAAGTTAAGAAGATTTGGGATCGCATAAAATCTAGGTAAGCAGAGCTATATTTTTTTGAAAATTTAGGTTACTAACTATAATATATTATTTACTTTTTTTCATTGCAGTGAATTAGGCAGCCTAAACCATAACTATAACATAGCCTACTCAGAGGAGGACAAAAATAGTCAGTGTGCCCTTTTTTGGGGGGGTAAAGTTATGAAGTCCCTAAGCAAAAAATTAAATCATATGCTTAATTTCATTTAATTGAAACTAATGTAAACTGTTTCTTGCAGGACTAAAGATGAGTATGATCACTTCAAACCGCAAGTCAAGAAAACTGGTGGTGGCCCTCCTCCTGCTCCTTACCTAGATGGAACTGCAAAAGTTCTAGACCTCATTCGGGGAGAGTTAGATGATGTTGGAAACAATTTTGATTCTGATTCCCCCGATCTACCTCCAGTTGATGACCAGATTGATGAATCTGGCCTAGAGTATTTTGCTGAAGATGATCTGGTACTCCCTGGTGGTTCTAATTCCAGCATGCAGCCTTTACAACACATTGGCAATAATATTACTCCATCAAATACTGTTTCTGTTAAAAAAAAATGAAGAGTTTTCATTCACAACCGAAGAAAAAGAAGTTATGTAGAGAACTAAAATTCACCACAACTGAGAATGCCCAGGATGCCCTGACAAAGAAGAAAGCTGCGTTTTATGAGAAAGCCATAGAGATAGAGGAACAATTATTACAAGAAAGATTGACAGAGGCACAGGTTAAGAGAAAAGCTGCAGAAGACGAAGCAAAACTGAAAATACAGGCTGCAGAACATGCAGCAAAGGCAGCAGAACATGCAGCAAAGGCAGCAGAATATGAAGCACAGGTCAAGATGCAGGCTGCAGATTATGAAGCCCAAGTTAAGAAGCAGGCTGCACAAAACGAACTTGAAATTCTAAAAATTAAAAAAGAAAAAGAACTCTTTGAGTTTAGGAAAGCCAAGTCTGCATTTGTAGAATTGGGAAGTACTCCTGGGGAATATTATGACAAGTAATAATTTAAGATAAACTTTATTGTAAAATATCATGCAATACAATGTGAAATTACATTAACTATACCTGATTGTTCTGTTTTAATTTTTTTTTTTTACCTTTGACCACTTTCAAGGTTAGGAAGCAATAATAATGGTAATATTTATAAAGTACTTTTCCTTTATTGAGGCTCAGATATAGATGTAGATACAGATATAGATATGGACCAAAAATATTGCAAAAATTTACAATGACAAATTGTAAATTACAGAAGGAAGCTTTTTCAACCCTTCATCCCACTCCTCATATTCTTTTCCTGGAGATCTGCCTCATAAGCTCTCTATTATTACTATTATTATTATTGTTATTATTGTTGTTATCATTACTATTATCATTATCATCATCATTATTATCATTATCATTATTATTATTATTATCATTGTTATTATTGTTATCGTTATTATCTGCAAAATATTATTAGATAGTGTTTTTTCGTTTGCGTGGCGGCGTTAGGTTGGCTTCTTGCCTTTAAAGAACACACACACACACACACACACACACACACACACACACACACACACACACACACACACACACACATGTACGTCTAATCGAGGTCATCTGATTATTCATCAATTTTTTCCCTCGCTCGAAAATTGGCTGTCTGGACGGGGGGAGGGGGGGACTGTCTACCCTTACTACCTGCCATTTGTTTCCCTCAAGTCCCCCCCCCCTTATACCCCCTTAGTAAGTTCCCCTAAACCCCTTAAAACCCCCTTAATTAATGTGTTCTTTTTTCAATCTTTTTTTTTTATCATTTATATATTTATTCATTCATCCATTTAGTCAGTGAGTGAGTGAGTGAGTGAGTGAGTGAGTGAGTCAGTTAGTTAGTCAGTCAGTCAGTCATCATCATTATCTTTTATTCTTTCTCTTCCTCCTCCTCCTCCTCCTCCTCCTCCTCCTCTTCCTCTTCCTTCTCTTCATCATCTTAATCATCACCATAATTTTTTTTACACATTTCCTTGCTCTTTCATTTCAGTCACATCTTCCTCCTTCCTCCCTTCTCCTCCTCCTCCTCCTCCTCTTCCTCTTCCCTGCAAACATAATCATCACCATTATTATTATCATACGAAGGAAACCACGATATTCACGCTCCTCTTTCACCTCTTCCTTCCTTCCTTTCCCTCCTCCTCTTTCCTCCTCCCTCCTCCTCCCCCTCATCCACACACCGCCCCTTTAAAATCAAACACAACGCCACAAACTACAGAATTAGACCCCCAAAAGTTCAGTAGTTAACATCTTCTGTCCTTAGGAAGCCAAGTTGGACCCTAACTTTACTCTGCCCTTCCCCTTGCCCCGCCCCACAGACCCGCACTCTCCCCACCCGCCCCGCCCCACAGACCCGCATCCCCCTCTAGCACACTTAATTATTCGTGTGATTTAGCGTCATAACCTCCTGTGGCCTGCATGCTTGGTGTGCGGGTCTCTCTCTCTCTCTCTCTTCTCTCTCTCTCTCTCTCTCTCTCTCTCTCTCTCTCTCTCTCTCTCTCTCTCTCTCTCTCTCTCTCTCTCTCACTAGGTTTTCTTGCTTTCCTTTGTGATTATATTGTTTTGTGTTGATTTCATTCTCTCTTTAATTATTTTTTAGTTATTCTCTCTCTCTCTATCGATCTATCTTCCTCTCTCTATCTTTCTCTCGTAGTGTGTGTGTGTGTGTGTGTGCGTGTGGGTGGGTGTGTGAGGTGCTGAGGGGAGGTAGATGACAGGAAGTGAGGGGAGGTTTAGAGTGTATGATCTGAGGGTTACTGATGTCCATAAAAGGGGAGAGGAGGAGGAGGAGGAGGGGGACGAGGAGGAGGAGGAGGAGAGAAAGGTTTGAAAGACTAGTAGATTGTGAGAGGTATAGAAAATTTAAGAGTAAACAATGACAACAACACTTATCTTTCTTTCTCCTCTCTCTCTCTCTCTCACTTACTGGAAAAAGAGAAGTAAAAGAATATAAAGGAATTCATTTATATCATTCCTTTATAGATACATTAATGGATACAAAAATTACGCTTAAAATAATAATACAAATAAAAATAAATGAAAATGTAAAGGACTTAATTTCTGTCATATTTTATTATTAATTTTATTTTTCTTATTTTTTCATTTTATTTCGTCTATTTCTTGCTTATTATTTCATGTTTTTCGAAATTTGTTTTATTGCTGTTTTCATAAATTCCTTCTTTCTTCATAATTTTCCTCTCCTCCTCCTCCTCCTCCTCCTCCTCCTCCTCCTCCTCCTCCTCCTCCTCCTCCTCCTCCTCCTCCTCCTCCTCCTCTACTTACTCATACAGCCATCTGCTTCCTTTCAACTCTTCCTCTCTTACACTCTTCCTTATTCTCTCTCTCTCTCTCTCTCTCTCTCTCTCTCTCTCTCTCTCTCTCTCTCTCTCTCTCTCTCTCTCTCTCTCTCTCTCTCTCTCTCTCTCTCTCTCTCTCTCTCTCTCTCTCCCCAATAAACCCATAAATAAAGTGACCTCAAAGGGGAAACTTAGGGAAAAAAATAATTAGTATGTTACCTATATTTTTTTCCCTTTCTTTCTTTCTTTCTTTCTTTCCTTCCTTCCCTTTGACTTCTCATTATCTTATATCAGACGAGGGACAGTCATGGCGGATTTCCTCTCTCTCTCTCTCTCTCTCTCTCTCTCTCTCTCTCTCTCTCTCTCTCTCTCTCTCTCTCTCTCTCTCTCTCTCTCTCTCTCTCTCTCTTATGTGTGTTTTCCTATTTTCTTGTGAGTTATTGTTTTTTTTGTCTCTAATGTTAGCTTTTATTACTCTCTCTCTCTCTCTCTCTCTCTCTCTCTCTCTCTCTCTCTCTCTCTCTCTCTCTCTCTCTCTCTCTCTCTCTCTCTCTCTCAGTTATTTTCTTCTGATTTCACGGTTTTTCTTTCTATTTCGAACGTAAACATGCTCTCTCTCTCTCTCTCTCTCTCTCTCTCTCTCTCTCTCTCTCTCTCTCTCTCTCTCTCTCTCTCTCTCTCTCTCTCTCTCTCTCTCTCTCTCTCTCTCTCTCAATGGTAGTTTATGGCAGTACACTTGACATGTAATGGGCAGAATGTTATGGTAGTTCTCCTATTGTTGTCTTCTGAAGGGAAAGGAAGGGGAGGAGAAGGGAAGTTATGGGAGGGGAAGGGAGGGAGGAAGGGGAAGGGGAGGGTAGGATAAGGTAGGGATGGTTTGGGAAGGGAAGGGAGGAGAGGAGGAAAGAAAGGAAAGGAAAGGAAAAGGGAGGGAAAGGAAGGGAAGGGAAGGGAAGGGAAAGGAAAGGAAAAGGAAATAAAAGGAAGGGAAGGGAAGAGAATGAAAGGAAAGGAAAGGAAAGGGAAGGGAAAGGAAAGGGAAGGGAAGGGAAAGGAAAAGGAAGGGAAGGGAAGGAGGAGACAGTAATGATAGTTAGGAAAGAGATACGTGAATAATTTTTGTGATAAAGGAAGGTACTGCGGGGAGAGAGAGAGAGAGAGAGAGAGAGAGAGAGAGAGAGAGAGAGAGAGAGAGAGGAGAGGGAGAGGGAGGATATATGAAGGGAAAAGAGGAGGTGAAAGAGGGGTCAGGTTTTGGAGAATGAGGGGAGGGAGGCAAGTAACTATAGGAGTGATAGGAGAGAGAGAGAGGGGAAGGAGAGAGAGAGAGAGGGGGAAGACAGGGTAAAGAGAGGGGAGGTAAAAGAGGAAAGAGAGGGGAAAGTGAATAGAAAGAGAGAGAAAGAGAGGGAAATAGAGAGGGGTGAGAGGGAGAGGATAGCGAGGGGAACGAGAGGGAAAAAGAGGAAAGAAAATGGAAAAAAAGAGAGAAAAGTGAATGGAAAGAGAGGGAGAGAGGGAAATAGAAGGAGGTAAAAGGGAAAGAGAGAAGGGAGATGAGAGGGAAAGAGAGAGGGGAAAAGAGAGAGGAAAGATGAGAGGGAAAAGAGAGAGGGGAAAGAGAGAGGGAAAGAGAGGGAGGGTTCAAGCCAAGCACTGCACCATAAACAATATTCGAAAGAGGTTTATGGAAGAAGTTAGCTTATGTAAGGAAGCTTGTGATCCTCCTCCTCCTCCTCCTCCTCCTCCTCCTCCTCCTCCTCCTCCTCCTCCTCCTCCTCCTCCTCCTCCTCCTCCTCCTCCTCCTCCTCCTCCTCCTTTTCCTCTCCTCCTTTCCTCTTCCTCCTCATTATCAGAATTTCCATAAATGTTGAAAATATAATGGTCATATTTTATTGCATTTTTCTTATTTTCTTGATATGATTTTTGTTTTGTTTTTCTTTCTTTCTTTCTTTCTTTCTTTCTTTTATATATTTGTTTGTTTGTTTTTTATTCCTTCCTTCCTTCCTTCCATTCTTCTATTTATTTGTTTCTTTTTTTTTATCTTATTTTTAACATTATTCTCAATTGTAATACGTTTCTCTCTCTCTCTCTCTCTCTCTCTCTCTCTCTCTCTCTCTCTCTCTCTCTCTCTCTCTCTCTCTCTCTCTCTCTCTCTCTCTCTCTCTCTCTCTCTCTCACAAAACACACAAACACATATACTTACACAAATCACACACAACAAACAGACACACACACACACACACACACACACACACACACACACACACACACACACACACACACACACACACACACACACACACACACACACACACACACACACACAGACAGACAGACAGATAGACAAACAGACAAACAAACAAAGCTAATCGATGAGGTAGGGTGATTTTGGTGTTTGAATAAAAAAAATAAAAAGGGGGAAGGGGAGGTGTGTGTGTGTGTGTGTGTGTGTGTGTGTGTGTGTGTGTGTGTGTGTGTGTGTGTGTGTGTGTGTGTGAATGTGGATAGGAAAAAGAGAGAGAGAGGGAAGAGGATAAAAGAGAGAAAGAGGAGGATATGGGAGAAATAATGAAAAAGAGAGATAGAGAGAGAGAGAGAATTATGAAGAGGAAGGGAGACAAGGAAGTAATGGAAGGAGATAAAAGAGGAGAGGAGAGGAGAGAAGAGAAGAAAATAGGAGAGGAGATTAGAGGAAAAGGAGGGAATAGAGGAGAGAAGAGGAAGAGAGAAGTAGAGAAGAGAACGGGAGAGTAGAGAAGGGATAGAGAAGAGGGATAAAGAAGAAGAGAAGAAAAGAAGAGGAATAAGTAAGAGAAGAAGAGGAATAGAGGAGAGAAGAGTAGGGATAGAGGAGAGGAGAGAAGAAGAGAAGGGATAGAAAAGAGAAATAGAGGAGAGAAGAGGAGGGGAGAGGAGAGAGGAGGAGAAGAGAGAGAGGAGGTGAGGCAGTATTAGCTAGAGATCAGAAACCTAGTTGAGTGTTATAATCCGTCTCTGTTCTGGTAACATTTGATAACTCACACCTCTGTATGACTGTGTGTGTGTGTGTGTGTGTGTGTGTGTGTGGATAACTGGATGACTGGATGACTGTATGTGTGTGTGTGTGTGTGTGGGTGACTGGTTAACTGCATCACACACACACACACACATACACATACACACATACATATATAGACAAAATAAACACATACACACACAATATGTTCCTTACCTTTCTCTTTCCTTCCCTTCCTTCCCTCCTTCCTTCCTTCCCTCCTTCTCTCTTTTCTTTCTCTCCTCCCTCCTCTTTACTGCCCTTCTTTCCTCTCCCTCCCTCCTTCTTTCCTCTTCTCTCCCTTCCCTCCTTCCCTCCCTTCTTCTCTCCTCTAAACAGTTTCCTCACACAGATATTCATTGGTTGACAGTGATCTTAGTGGTAGAAATCTCTCTCTCTCTCTCTCTCTCTCTCTCTCTCTCTCTCTCTCTCTCTCTCTCTCTCTCTCTCTCTCTCTCTCTCTCTCTCTCTCTCTCTCTCTCTCTCTCTCTCTCTCTCTCCCCTCCCTCCCTCCCCTCTTTTTTCCTCCTCCCCCCTCTCTCTCTCTTTCTTTCTCCTTCCCCTCTCTATCCCTTCCTTCCTTACCTCCCCTATTTTTCTCCTCTTCCTCCTCTCCCTCCCCTCCCTCCCCTCCCTCCCTCCCCTCTCTTCTTCCCTCCCTCCCTCCCCTCTCTTCTTCCCCTCCCTCTCTCCTTCCTCCTTTATGCAAATTTACTCCCTCCTCTTCCCTTCCTTTACTCACTGCTTCCTCCTCCTCCTCCTCCTCCTCCTCCTCCTCCTCCTCCTCCTCCTCCTCCTCCTCCTCGTTGTCGTCTTCGTCCTGATCCACCTTCCTCTCTTTTTTTCTTCTTTCTCTCTCTCTCTCTCTCTCTCTCTCTCTCTCTCTCTCTCTCTCTCTCTCTCTTCTTTCTTTACGAGGCATAAACAGACAGCAAAATTCAGCCAATCGCAGCCGAGAGAGAGAGAGAGAGAGAGAGAGAGAGAGAGAGAGAGAGAGAGAGAGAGAGAGAGAATTTCACTATTTCCTTCCATTAAAAAAAATTAGTCTTCATGCATTTCTTTCTTTCTTTTTCTCTTCTATTTGTTTGTTTGTTTCTACGTTTGTTTGTTTGTTTGTTTGTGATTTTCCTCCAACATTCCTCTTCTTCCCTCCATCCTTCCCTCCTCTCATTTCCCTTCTTTCTTCCTTTTCTCTCTCTCCCCTTTCTTCTAATTAAATTCTCTACCTTCCTTTAATCTCTCTCTCTCTCTCTCTCTCTCTCTCTCTCTCTCTCTCTCTCTCTCTCTCTCTCTCTCTCTCTCTCTCTCTCTCTCTCTCTCTCATTGCCTTTATTCCTATATTTATCTTATTTTCTTTCTTCCTCTTTCGTTTTCTTGGCAATTATTACTCTATTTATATATTCTTTCTTTTTATCTTAATTTTCTCTCTTCCTCCTTCTCTTCGGCGTAAGGAAAGGAGGATAAAGAAAGAGAAGAAGAAATTGAAGAAGAAGAGAATGGAAGGAGAGAGAATAATAATGATAAGGATTTAGTGTAGAATATGAGATTATGGAAAGATGAATGAAGATGGGAATAAGGAAAATGTGATGATGATAATAATAATAATAATAATAATAATAATGATGATAATGATAAAGTTTAATATTTTTTTTTATATAATTTTTAGTGTTTTTTTATTCAATTGTTTTTTGGAAGTTGAAAATACCACAAAAAAATATATAATAAATACATAAATAAATAAATAAAATAAATAAATAAATAAATAAAAGTTGAAGGGTTGACTTTAACAAATTTAAGTTTGATTTTTTTGTAATATATTGTATTTAATTTCATTTTTATTTATTTATATATTTATTAATTAATATATTTTCCTCTCTATTGCAATTGATTCCATTTGATTAAGTTTATTTGTTTTTGATTCGTGTATATGTGTGTGTGTGTGTGTGTGTGTGTGTGTATGTATGTGTGTGTGTATTACTATCCACACACACACACACACACACACACACACACACACACACACACACACACATGTTTTTACTCCTTTATGTGAACATCACTCAGTTGTGTTTTAATTAGTGAAGGAGAATTAGTATTGAGAGAGAGAGAGAGAGAGAGAGAGAGAGAGAGAGAGAGAGAGAGAGAGAGAGAGAGAGAGAGAGAGAGAGAGAGAGAGAGAGAGAGAGAGAGAATGTTAAGATTTGTGGTAGTGGGAAGTGAAGTACAATGAGAAAATGAGAACAAATGAGAGAGAGAGAGAGAGAGAGAGAGAGAGAGAGAGAGAGAGAGAGAGAGAGAGAGAGAGAGAGAGAGAGAGAGAGAGAGAACCCCTTTTTATTGTCCTTTATTAAATAATTGCAGAGGACCGTTTGCGTGTCCTAATACCGCCATCTTCCTCCTCTTCCTCTTACCTCCTCTTCCTCCTCTTACCTCCTCTTCCTTTTTCTGCCCCTGTTTTGTTTTTCGTTTCTTCCTCTTCCTTTTTCTTCCTCTTACCTCCTCTTCCTATTCTTCCTCTTACCTCCTCTTCCTATTCTTCCTTTGTTTTGTATTATCTGTTTCTTCCTCTACCTCTTCCTTTTCCTCCTCTTTCCTCTTCCTTTTCTATGTTTCCTCTTTCTTCCTCCTCCTCCTTCTCCTCTTCATCCTCTTATCTCTTTCTTTTCTTTCCTCCTCCTTCTTCTTCTTCTTCTTCTCCTTCTCCTTATTCCTTTATTATTATTCATATTCTCGTTATTAATATTCATCAGTTTATTTTTGGTCTCACTAATTTTAATCATGACTGGTAAAGTTATTATTATAATTATTATTATTATTATTATTATTATTATTATTATTATTATTATTATTATTTGTTTTTGTTCTTCCTTTTATCTTCTTCCTGTTCTTCCATCTTCCTTCTCTTCCTTCATCTTCTCCTCCTCCTCTTCCTTCATTATTTTCTACTTGATATCATTCTGTTTCCTCCTTGTCCTTCTTTTCTTCTTCTTCCTTATTGTCATCCTCCTCCTCCTCCTCCTCCTCCTCCTCCTCCTCCTCCTCCTCCTCCTCCTCCTCCTCCTCCTCCTCCTCCTCCTCCTCCTCTCACCACCTATCGTTTTCTTTCACCAGAACTGTAATTTTCTTTGGTTATCGCTTAACTTTTATCTCTTATTGTTCTCTCACTCATCATTCCCTCCTCCTCCTCCAATCCTCCTCCTCCTTCTCCTCCATCCTCCTCCTCCTACTCCTCCTACCATCCTTCCTACCCTCCTTCCTTCCCTTCCTTCCTCTCATATCCCCTCCTTCCTACCTTCCTACCTCTCCTACCCCTCTTACTCCTCATCCCCTTCCTTCCCCTCCTTCCCTCCCTCCTTTCCTCCCCTCCCTCCTCCCCCCCTTCCCTCTCCTTGCTAAGTGTCAATACTCTTTGTAAAGGTAACATAACTCTTGTTCCTTCCTCTTGTGCTGTGAT
>JAPQNM010000029.1:1002796-1012796 GCA_029783475.1 Metacarcinus magister | reverse complement strand
AACACAGCACCAACATTATGAATGTACAGCCTGCCTGCCTGCCTCTCATCATTCATTCATCCACCCACCTATACATCCACCCTACCCACCCATCCATCCATCCACCCACCCACCCATCCATCCATCCCACCCACCCACCCATCCAACCACCCACCCACCCACCCATCCACCCATCCACCCACCCACCCACCATCCATCCATCCACCCATCCATCCACCCACTCACCCATCTACCCACCCATCCACCCACCCATCCATCCATCCACCCACCCATCCATCCACCCATCCATCCACCCACTCACCCATCTACCCACCCATCCACCCACCCATCCACCCACCCATCCATCCACCCACCCATCCATCCACCCATCCATCCACCCACCCACACACCCATTCACCCATCCACCCAGCAACCCCATCCACCGTTCATCCATCCTACCACCCAACCATCCACCATCCATCCACCCATCCACCCACTCCTTACAGTGATAAGTTATTTATCTTTTCTTGGGTCGCTGGGTGGTGTGTTTACAAACGTGGCAGTCCTTTTGTGTTTCTGTTCGTTTTGTTAGTCAAAACTATACCACAAATGATAATGACAATAATAAAAATAATAATGATAATAATAATACACATACTAATAATACTAATAATAAATATAATAATAATAATAATAATAATGATACGACTACTACTAATAATAATGATAATAATGATGATAATAATAATGATGATAACAATAATAATAGCAATAATAATAATAATAATAATAATGATACTGATAAATATTAATGATAAAAAAAAATATTAATGATAAAAATAAATATTAATGATAAAAATATATATAAATGATAAAAATATATATTACACAGGTACAAGGATGAGGAGGAGGAGGAGTGAGGGGGGAGGAGAGGGAGAATATTATGATTATGCTATAGAGTATTTGGAGATGATGGGAAGAGAGAGAGCTCGATAGATGATAGAGAGATAAATAGAGAGAATAAATAGTTTTAGCGTATCACACATGCGTATATAGTGTTTAAATATTATAGTAATGATAAAAACTGATCCAGATTCGTGTTCAGTTTGACTGAAAACCTTTAGGGTACAAATTTTCATGAAATTCAGAGTGTGGAAGTTTTTCACGAAATTTTCAAGGGTGACACCTTAGATTTTTTTCATGAAATCATGTTTTTCAAAATAACTCGAAAAGTATGAGGTTTACGTAGAAAAATATATGTAATAGTAAATATAGAGCAGGAGACGCCCGTTCCTTTGAGCTTTACTAGAATGTAATCAGAATGTAAGTAATGGAGATATTGAACTATTTGTATTTTACACTAAACTTCTATTTAATTACATTTTTCTCGTAAACCAAAAGAGTAACTTACAAACGGATGACACCATCAGATAGAACTTGTCAAGCTGAACAACTTTGTTTCTATACATCTTTGTTGTAGGACTAATACTTTACTTGTAAAATGACTAAACTATTTTGGACTCAAATTCTGGTGGAAATCTTCGGGCCAAAAATTTCACGAATCCATTTTCATCACAAATCCACGAAAACTTATATTGAAGTTAAAGGTTTTGAAATTAATAATAATACATGTTAAGGAAGTGTTGCTGTTGGAGTAAATAAATATTAATAATTATAATAATAAATATTAATGATAAAAATAAATATTAATGATAAAAATAAATATTAATGATAAAAATATATATTAATGATAAAAATAAATATTAATGATAAAAATAAATATTAATGATAAAAATAAATATTAATGATAAAAATATATATTAATGATAAAAATATATATTAATGATAAAAAATAAATATTAATGATAAAAATAAATATTAATGATAAAAATATATTAATGATAAAAATAAATATTAATGATAAAAATATATATTAATGATAAAAATATATATTAATGATAAAAATATATATTAATGATAAAAAATAAATATTAATGATAAAAATAAGTATTAATGATAAAAATATATATTAATGATAAAAATAAATATTAATGATAAAAATAAATAATAATGATAAAAATATATATTAATGATAAAAAATAAATATTAATGATAAAAATAAATAATGATAAAAATATATATTAATGATAAAAATAAATATTAATGATAAAAATATATATTAATGATAAAAATATATATTAATGATAAAAATATATATTAATGATAAAAAATAAATATTAATGATCATAATAAATATTAATGAAAAAATATATATTAATGATAAAAATAAATATTAATGATAAAAATATATATTAATGATAAAATATATATATTAATGATAAAAATAAATATTAATGATAAAAATAAATATTAATGATAAAAATAAATAATAATGATAAAAATAAATATTAATGATAAAAATATATATTAATGATAAAAATATATATTAATGATAAAAATAAATATTGATGATAAAAATAAATATTAATGATAAAAATATATATTAATGATAAAAATATATATTAATGATAAAAATAAATATTAATGATAAAAATGTATATTAATGATAAAAATATATATTAATGATAAAAATATATATTAATGATAAAAATAAATATTAATGATAAAAATAAATATTAATGATAAAAATATATATTAATGATAAAAATATATATTAATGATAAAAATAAATATTAATGATAAAAATATATATTAATGATAAAAATATATATGAATGATAAAAATAAATATTAATGATAAAAATAAATATTAATGATAAAAATAAATAATAATGATAAAAATAAATATTAATGATAAAAATATATATTAATGATAAAAATATATATTAATGATAAAAATATATATTAATGATAAAAATAAATATTAATGATAAAAATAAATATTATTGATAAAAATATATATTAATGATAAAAAATAAATATTAATGATAAAAATAAATATTAATGATAAAAATATATATTAATGATAAAAATAAATATTAATGATAAAAATATATATTAATGATAAAAATATATATTAATGATAAAAATATATATTAATGATAAAAATAAATATTAATGATAAAAATAAATATTAATGATAAAAATAAATATTAATGATAAAAATATATATTAATGATAAAAATAATAATGATAAAAATAAATATTAATGATATAAACATATATTAATGATAAAAATATATATTAATGATAAAAATATATATTAATGATAAAAATAAATATTAATGATAAAAATAAATATTATTGATAAAAATATATATTGATGATAAAAATATATATTAATGATAAAAATAAATATTAATGATAAAAATAAATATTACTGATAAAAATATATATTAATGATAAAAATAAATATTAATGATAAAAATATATATTAATGATAAAAATATATATTAATGATAAAAAATAAATATTAATGATAAAAATAAATATTAATGATAAAAATATATATTAATGATAAAAATAAATATTAATGATAAAAATATATATTAATGATAAAAATAAATATTAATGATAAAAATATATATTAATGATAAAAATATATATTAATGATAAAAATAAATATTAATGATAAAAATATATATTAATGATAAAAATAAATATTAATGATAAAAATATATATTAATGATAAAAATATATATTAATGATAAAAATAAATATTAATGATAAAAATGTATATTAATGATAAAAATATATATTAATGATAAAAATAAATATTAATGATAAAAATAAATATTATGATAAAAATAAATATTAATGATAAAAATATATATTAATGATAAAAATATATATTAATGATAAAAATAAATATTAATGATAAAAATGTATATTAATGATAAAAATATATATTAATGATAAAAATATATATTAATGATAAAAATAAATATTAATGATAAAAATAAATATTAATGATAAAAATATATATTAATGATAAAAATATATATTAATGATAAAAATATATATTAATGATAAAAATAAATATTAATGATAAAAATATATATTAATGATAAAAATATATATTAATGATAAAAATATATATTAATGATAAAAATAAATATTAATGATAAAAATATATATTAATGATAAAAATATATATGAATGATAAAAATAAATATTAATGATAAAAATAAATATAATGATAAAAATAAATATAATGATAAAAATAAATATTAATGATAAAAATATATATTAATGATAAAAATATATATAATGATAAAAATATATATTAATGATAAAAATAAATATTAATGATAAAAATATATATTAATGATAAAAATAAATATTAATGATAAAAATAAATATTAATGATAAAAATATATATTAATGATAAAAATATATATTAATGATAAAAATAAATATTAATGATAAAAATAAATATTAATGATAAAAATAAATATTAATGATAAAAATATATATTAATGATAAAAATATATATTAATGATAAAAATAAATATTAATGATAAAAATATATATTAATGATAAAAATAAATATTAATGATAAAAATAAATATTAATGATAAAAATATATATTAATGATAAAAATATATATTAATGATAAAAATAAATATTAATGATAAAAATATATATTAATGATAAAAATATATATTAATGATAAAAATAAATATTAATGATAAAAATATATATTAATGATAAAAATAAATAATAATGATAAAAATATATATTAATGATAAAAATATATATTAATGATAAAAATATATATTAATGATAAAAATAAATATTAATGATAAAAATATATATTAATGATAAAAATATATATTAATGATAAAAATATATATTAATGATAAAAATAAATATTAATGATAAAAATATATATTAATGATAAAAATAAATATTAATGATAAAAATATATATTAATGATAAAAATATATATTAATGATAAAAATATATATTAATGATAAAAATATATATTAATGATAAAAAATAAATATTAATGATAAAAATAAATATTAATGATAAAAATAAATATAATGATAAAAATATATATTAATGATAAAAATATATATTAATGATAAAAATATATATTAATGATAAAAATATATATTAATGATAAAAATAAATATTAATGATAAAAATAAATATTAATGATAAAAATAAATAATAATGATAAAAATAAATATTAATGATAAAAATATATATTAATGATAAAAATA
Source organism: Metacarcinus magister (assembly GCA_029783475.1). Classification (NCBI taxonomy): domain Eukaryota; kingdom Metazoa; phylum Arthropoda; class Malacostraca; order Decapoda; family Cancridae; genus Metacarcinus; species Metacarcinus magister. Next base: position 1,007,626 of record JAPQNM010000029.1, on the reverse strand, counting down.
TATATTAATGATAAAAATATATATTAATGATAAAAATAAATATTAATGATAAAAATATATATTAATGATAAAAATAAATATTAATGATAAAAATAATATTAATGATAAAAATAAATATTAATGATAAAAATATATATTAATGATAAAAATATATATTAATGATAAAAATATATATTAATGATAAAAATAAATATTAATGATAAAAATATATATTAATGATAAAAATATATATATTAATGATAAAAATATATATTAATAATAAAAATAAATATTAATGATAAAAATATATATTAATGATAAAAATATATATTAATGATAAAAATATATATTAATGATAAAAATATATATTAATGATAAAAATATATATTAATGATAAAAATAAATATTAATGATAAAAATATATATTAATGATAAAAATAAATATTAATGATAAAAATAAATATTAATGATAAAAATAAATGTTAATGATAAAAATATATATTAATGATAAAAATATATATTAATGATAAAAATAAATATTAATGATAAAAATAAATATTAATGATAAAAATAAATAATTATGATAAAAATAAATATTAATGATAAAAATATATATTAATGATAAAAATAAATATTAATGATAAAAATATATATTAATGATAAAAATAAATATTAATGATAAAAATATATATTAATGATAAAAATATATATTAATGATAAAAATATATATTAATGATAAAAATAAATATTAATGATAAAAATAAATATTAATGATAAAAATATATATTAATGATAAAAATAATAATAATGATAAAAATAAATATTAATGATATAAACATATATTAATGATAAAAATATATATTAATGATAAAAATATATATTAATGATAAAAATAAATATTAATGATAAAAATAAATATTATTGATAAAAATATATATTGATGATAAAAATATATATTAATGATAAAAAATAAATATTAATGATAAAAATAAATATTACTGATAAAAATATATATTAATGATAAAAATAAATATTAATGATAAAAATATATATTAATGATAAAAATATATATTAATGATAAAAATATATATTAATGATAAAAATAAATATTAATGATAAAAATAAATATTAATGATAAAAATATATATTAATGATAAAAATAAATATTAATGATAAAAATATATATTAATGATAAAAATAAATAATGATAAAAATATATATCAATGATAAAAATATATATTAATGATAAAAATAAATATTAATGATAAAAATATATATTAATGATAAAAATAAATATTAATGATAAAAATATATATTAATGATAAAAATAAATATTAATGATAAAAATAAATATTAATGATAAAAATATATATTAATGATAAAAATAAATATTAATGATAAAAATAAATGTTAATGATAAAAATATATATTAATGATAAAAATATATATTAATGATAAAAATAAATATTAATGATAAAAATAAATATTAATGATAAAAATAAATATAATGATAAAAATAAATATTAATGATAAAAATATATATTAATGATAAAAATAAATATTAATGATAAAAATATATATTAATGATAAAAATATATATTAATGATAAAAAATAAATATTAATGATAAAAATAAATATTGATGATAAAAATAAATATTAATGATAAAAATATATATTAATGATAAAAATAAATATTAATGATAAAAAATAAATATTAATGATAAAAATAAATATTAATGATAAAAATAAATATTAATGATAAAAATAAATATTAATGATAAGAATAAATATTAATGATAAAAATAAATATTAATGATAAAAATAAATATTAATGATAAAAATAAATATTAATGTTAAAAATGAATATTAATGATAAAAATAGATATTAATGATAAAAATAAACATTGATGATAAAAATAAACATTGATGATAAAAATAAACATTGATGATAAAAATGATAAATATATATATATATATATATATATATATATATATATATATATATATATATATATATATATATATATATATATATAATATATATATATATATATATATGTATATATATATATATATATATATATATATATATATATATATATATATATATATATATATATATATATACAGATGGGGTGTGACTGATTTGAAAAGGGGCGTGGTTAATGCTTGCATGCCCGGTAGTTGCCAATTTGTCGCTACAATTAATAATTTGGTTTACAGCAATTGCTGTAACGGCAGTGTAAGGGTTAAGGGAGTTTTTATTATTATTATTATTTATTATTTATTATTTATTTATTATTATTTTTTTAGTGGTGGTGGTTTTACGAGTCAATGAATGTGTTTTTTGTGTATTGGGTCTCGTTCTATGTGTGTGTGTGTATGTGTGTGTGTGTGTGTGTGTGTGTGTGTGTGTGTGTGTGTGTGTGTGTGTGTGTGTGTGTAAGCTTGGACAATGATCTGAACTTTAAATAAAATTACGAATACATTCATCACTGACATTTGTACTACGTAAGAGGAAGAGGAATGATATGCTCTCTCTCTCTCTCTCTCTCTCTCTCTCTCTGTCACCACACGCACCCATAACCTTCCTAACATGTCCTTCTCTCTCTCTCTCTCTCTCTCTCTCTCTCTCTCTCTCTCTCTCTCTCTCTCTCTCTCTCTCTCTCTCTCTCTCTCTCTCTCTCTCTCCCTGTCTGTCTCTAAAGAAAATGGAAGACAGAGAGACAACTACTGATTCCACAAAGCCTCAATGTGATACCTAGTTGCCCTCTCTCTCTCTCTCTCTCTCTCTCTCTCTCTCTCTCTCTCTCTCTCTCTCTCTCTCTCTCTCTCTCTCTCTCTTTATACACAAAAAAAGGTCACAGGAAGATATGTTGACCTTCATTGCGTTTTGCTCATGTCTCTTTCCTTCTTGAACACAGGAGGAGGAGGAGGAGGAGGAGGAGGAGGAGGAGGAGGAAGAAGCCACATCGCGACAAAGGGTCCCTCAATACCTTACGACAAGACCCTCTAAGGAAAAAAAAGAGGAGGAGGAGGAGGAGGAGGAGGAAGAGGAGGAAAGAAAAGGAGCAAGAGTGCAGACAAGGAAGGAGAATTCTTTTCACCTCTTACCCCATCAAACACCTCCTCCTCCTCCTGTACCTCCTCCTCTTCCTCCTGTATCTCCTCCTCCTCCTCCTCCTCCTCCTCCTCCTCCTCCTCCTCCTCCTCCAGAAGACATCACTTACTTGTGGTGTTATTGGGTCGTCTCGGAGGCAAGGAAAGTGAGGACAACCACAGCGATCAATACATATTTTCCTCGCTATTTCACATCATTGCTATTTACCGATGACTTTTTCTTCCTCCTCCTCCTCCTCCTCCACCTCCTCCTCCTCCTCCTCCTGCTCCTCCTCCGCCTTCTCGCTCCGGTGTGGATGGAGGAGGAGGAGGAGGAGGAGGAGGAAGGGAAGGAAGAACGATTATTTTCCTCATTTGTTTTCTATATTGGAAAGACAACAAGAGTGTGGCGCTTTTATGTGTGTGTGTGTGTGTGTGTGTGTGTGTGTGTGTGTGTGTGTGTGTGTGTGTGTGTGTGTGTGTGGTAACCTTTTAGTCGTGATCTTTTGTTTTTCATTATATATCATTTGTGTCAATTATTTACGTAAGCTACTATTATTATTACTACTACTACTACTACTACTACTACTACTACTATTACTATTACTATTACTACTACTACTACTACTTAAAAATATAGTTTCATTCCGTCTAATCGAGTTTATTTTTTTCTTTCATTTTATTATTGTTTTTTATCAATATTTTTTTTATGAAGTGGAAAAAACAATCAGATATATATTTTTTTTTCTCGTGATGTGATTCCAGGAAGTAAAATAATGACGTCTGAGGGAGAGAAAAAAATAAAAAATGATATATATTGAAAAAATGGAAAAAAAATATAACAATAATAATAACTGAAAATAATACAAAATAGAACTATATATAGACAGAAAAAAAGACAAAAAAATATATAAAAATGAAAAATAGATCACAAGAAAAATAAAAAAATAAAAAATAATTCAGATAAAACAAAATCAGGAAATAAACAGAAAATAAATAAACACATTAATAAAAAAAAACAAGAAAAAAAGAAGAAAATATAAAAAAAAATCATGATAAAATAGAAGAAAAATATGACAACAAAACAAATCTTATAAAAACGAGAAAAAAGAGAAGTAGAAGAAGAGGAGGAGGAGGAGAGGAGAGGAGGAGGAGGAGGAGAGGAGGAGGAGGAGGAGGAGGAGGAGGAGGAGGAGGAGGCCACAAAAGGGCTGGAGGTATCTTCCCCGCCTGTTGGGAGGCTGCAAAACCCTGATACTCCCTCATCCTCGAGGTATTTGTCCTCTTATCAGGAGGAGGAGGAGGAGGAGGAGGAGGAGGAGGAGAGAGAGGGAGGAAGGAGTTATCATGTTAAAAAAGGAAATGGCTGTGAGAGAGAGAGAGAGAGAGAGAGAGAGAGAGAGAGAGAGAGAGAGAGAGAGAGAGAGAGAGAGAGAGAGAGAGAGAGAGAGGAAATGGGAGGACAAGGTTATAATCTCCCTCACTTTTCACATTCTCTCACTTCTCTCCTCTCTCCCACCACCACCACCACCACCTCCTCCTCCTCCTCCTCCTCCTCCTCCTCCTCCTCCTCCTCCTCCTCCTCCTCCTCCTCCTCCTCCTCCTCCTCCTGAAATGCACCAAGAACAATTAATTTCTTTTTGGACACGATGCCTTAAGAATTAATTTTGCTACACACAGAAGACTCTCAGAGGTTGGCTTTAATTTAAAAGTTACCGGTAATTTTAGAATAATGAGAAGGGCAGAGAGAG
>JAPQNM010000029.1:965296-997796 GCA_029783475.1 Metacarcinus magister | reverse complement strand
TAATGTCTAATTTTTATTTATTTATTTATACTTTTTTTAACATTTTTTTTTGACAGTGAATATTTTAATAACTTTTGTGAAATTTTGAAGACAAGGAGCTTTAAATGAGAGAGAGAGAGAGAGAGAGAGAGAGAGAGAGAGAGAGAGAGAGAGAGAGAGAGAGAGAGAGAGAGAGAGAGTGTGTGAGTCAATCTCTTGTTTTTGTTTTATGTGGCAACGAGTATGATTCATGTATTGTGTGTGTGTGTGTGTGTGTGTGTGTGTGTGTGTGTGTGTGTGTGTGTGTGTGTGTGTGTGTTGTGTGTGTGTGTGTTCTTGTAGCTCTGCCCCACATTCTCTCTCTCTCTCTCTCTCTCTCTCTCTCCTCTCTCTCTCTCTCTCTCTCTCTCTCTCTCTCCTCTCTCTCTCTCTCTCTCTCTCTCTCTCTCTCTCTCTCTCTCTCTCATACTTTTATATTATCCTACTTCCACATATTTGCTTTCCTACATATTTTCTCCTCCTCCTCCTCCTCCTCCTCCTCCTCCTCCTCCTCCTCCTCCTCCTCCTCCTCCTCCTCCTCCTCCTCCTCCTCCTCCTCCTCCTCCTCCTCCTCTGGTTTCATAAAGGTGAAGGATGTACACACTAACTCAGGCCACATAAAGGTGTACACGCTTGTCTGTGTACGTAACCCACACGCACATGAGGGCAATACGTACATGTATGTATGTATTTTTGTATCATGGGTGTTAACAAGTAGCTTCCCGTAGTGTGTGTGTGTGTACGTGCGTGTGTGTATGTGTGTGTGTGTGTGTGTGTGTGTGTGTGTGTGTGTGTGTGTGTGTGTGTCATAAAATTTATAAGAGAAATATGTTAAACTGTCCAGAAATTTAAACCACTATTATCTCTCTCTCTCCCTCTCTCTCTCTCTCTCTCTCTCTCTCTCTCTCTCTCTCTCTCTCTCTCTCTCTCTCTCTCTCTCTCTCTCTCTCTCTCTCTCTCTCTCTCTCTCCATTAATATCACATAGCCAATCAAGGAATGCCCATCTCTCTCCCTTTCTCTCTCGTCCTCCCTCCCTCCGTCACCCCCCCATTATCTCTCCCTCCCTTTCTCTCCCTCTCTCCCTCCCTCTCTCTCCCTCTCTCTCTCTCTTGACTGACACATTTCATTGATTCATAAGTCATCAGTCAATTTTGGGGGAGGAGGAGGAGGAGGAGGAGGAGGAGGAGGAGGAGGAGGAGGAGGAGGAGGAGGGAGAAGGAAGATTAGAATAAGATTATGAGAGAGAAAAAAAAAAATCAAAATAAAATCACAAAAATCAATGATATAAAATAAGAAAAGAAAAGGAGAGAAAGAGAAAGAGAGTGAAAGTGAAAGTGAAAGAGAAAGAGAAAGAGAGGGACCGTTCTACCAGACTCAGCAAGCTTTAAAAATGTCTTCTAGTATGTTAAGTGTCATAGGAACTGAAAAGGAATTGGATCGAGGCGCTAAGCTATTGGCCGGAGGGAAGTTACGGGAGAGAGAGAGAGAGAGAGAGAGAGAGAGAGAGAGAGAGAGAGAGAGAGAGAGAGAGAGAGAGAGAGAGTTGAAAATTGCAATATCCATATGTCAGATTTTTGGCTTACCTGCTCTATCCCTTTACCTGTCTTCTCTCTCTCTCTCTCTCTCTCTCTCTCTCTCTCTCTCTCTCTCTCTCTCTCTCTCTCTCTCTCTCTCTCTCTCTCTCTTTCTGTTTTGTTGTTGTATTTTCTATTGTAATCTGATATTGTTCTGAGAATATTAAATGTTACGAAGAAGAGTAGGAAGAGAGAGTGGAATGATGTGGGTACAACAAAATATGGAAAGACTGGAGTGTGCAGCAGGAGGAGGAGGAGGAGGAGGGGGAGAAGGAGGAGGAGGAAAAGGAGGAGGAAGGGGAGAGAAGGTTAAAAATGGCACTTTCAACCTAGGAAAGAAATGGAACATCGCCACAACAATGAAAATTCAGCCACAATCTTGCAACAGTAGACAGACATACACTGCCTCTAACCACCTGGCATGGGAGAGAGAGAGAGAGAGAGAGAGAGAGAGAGAGAGAGAGAGAGAGAGAGAGAGAGAGAGAGAGAGAGAGAGAGAGAGAGAGAGAGAGAGAGAGTCATAATACAAACCTTATTAACATTATATAAAGGTGTTTTGTGAATGCTGCCAAAAAGATGTGTTAGTGTAATATTTATAAAGGTGTGTGTCAGGTAACATTAGAAGGTGTAATAGTGGTTGTGGTTGTGGTGGTGGTGGTAGTATTTTTTTGTTTATTTTTGTTTTACTATAATATTATTTCTATTTATTTATATATTTTTATGGAGTTGTATTTTACTTTATATTATTATCATTTGCCTTTTTTTTTTTTGGTATGAAACTATATATAAAGGGGAAGAAAAAAAATTATTTATAAGACAAACCAAACTTAAGAGGAGTAAATAAAAAAATAAAAATCTAAGAGCTACATGAACTTTAAAAAATTCCATCATCATCATCATCATCATTATCATTATATTCTTCCTTTTCAATCCTTACCTTCGTGTTGTATTCCCGTTCTCCCTAATACGATCAAATATCAGCCAGTAACGTTAATACAACACAACCCATACAATCTATACACTCACTGCAACATTAACACAAACTCATATTAAACTTAGCAAGGATCCCCACTCCCTGCCTGTCTACCTGTCTGTCTATCTGTCTATCCGTCTGTTTGTTTACCTGTGTTTACCTGTATCTGTTTAAAATATTCCTATACAAACAAACACTTACTGACGAAACGGGAAGAGAATTTGAATGTAATTTGTTGATAATCTCGACCTTGTTTCTAGTGTAAGGAAGGAAGTGTGTGTTTGTGTTTGTGTGTGTGTTTTTAATGTTCAATGACGGAACGAGGAATGAACCGGAATGGAACGGGTTTAATATGCGTTGGTTTCATTGTTTTGTTATTGTTTTTTGGAATGAACTGGATGAAAAAAAGGGATGAATGGAATGAAACTAGTGGGTATTAATGATGATAATGATAATGATAATGTTAATGATGATAATGATAATTATGTACAACAACTAAAGGAGAAAGAAAACCAATAGGAATAAAATTTGTTAATAATAGTCTTCCCTCTTTTACTAAACAACACACACACACACACACACACGTACCCGTACCTCATCCACACATGTACACACACCCCTCCCTCTTTCCCTCCCTCATGTACACACACAACCCTCATACCACACACACACACACACACACACACACACACACACACACACACACACACACACACACACACACACACACACACACACCCTCCCTGCTAGCCTTCCCAGAGAATATATACGAGAGTCCATGGTCGAGGTAACAGTTATGGGTGAGCGTCGTTGCCCCATCAGCCATCAGGGTCCCGCCGGAGCCCCCTGGACCCCCGTAATGGCTGGGGTTCTCGCTGCCAAAGATGAAGTTCGATCCTTTGTAATGGAATTGTGAAAATATGTGATATGAGGCCAGTCCTTCGACGCTCCTGACTCCTGTGGACGTGGAAGGCGAAGGAGAAGCCCACGCCATAGGACTTCAGCTCCCTTAAGACCCCTTCCTTCCCTTCCTTCCCTTCCTTCCCTTCCCTACCCCCCTTCACCCTCCTAGTCCATGGTAAAAGGGGTCCTCCGTTTTCTGTTTAAGGGGAGACTCAGGTGTCAGGAGTGTTTATTAATGGTTTGAGGGGAATGTTAAGAGACTGTGGATTTGTAGGTAAGCTGCTTCACTGTGGTTTAAGAGGCAGGGTATGGGAGGGTGGCTGAGTGGGTGGTGGCTATCCTGGTTGTAGTTTGACCCCATGCTCGAGTCTTTGCTTCGGGACAGTCATGAGGTGGGTTCGTTACGTTGAGTCACGCCTAGGGGATAGTCGTGGTGTGGTGGCGCTGTGTTGTGGCCTTGTGTGGTGGGGTGAGAAGCCAGTTCGAGTCTAATCTAATGGGGTAAAGAGATGGATTTGAACGCTGTGGTAATGATTCTTATTTTTGACATCAATTTTATAGTTTTTTAATTGAAGTTTTATGAATATTTTAACACTCTGAATCTTTTGAAAATTGATACATAGAGGTTCTTGGTAATGCTGAACACGAATCTATACTCATTTTTCTTTAATTACTATAATATCAAACCTTAATAATGAATAAATAATGAAAAATAACAATGATTTCACTTTACTGGCTGATGCTGGTCTCTTACGACAAAAATAATACATAGAGACAACCTATCTAATTATAACGATGTGCTTAAGTGAGTTAATGAGTGAATGAGTAGTATTGTTTGAGAGAGAGAGAGAGAGAGAGAGAGAGAGAGAGAGAGAGAGAGAGAGAGAGAGAGAGAGAGAGAGAGAGAGGTCACAAAGAGGGAAAATGTGAAAATGAGTGAGTGAGTGAGTGAGTAAGAGTGAGAGAGAGCGGGTTAGTGGTGAGTTTACAAAGAGAGTGCGTGACTGTGTTAGTGTGGACATATTTGAAATTTGAAATGACACATGCCTGGGAAGTGTGTGTGTGTGTGTGTGCGTGTGCGTGCGTGCGTGTGCGTGTGTGTGTGTGGAATTAATGTTAGAGAAGCAGCGGAGTATATTAGTAGCCAACTTTATTGAATTTATGTAAGTGTGTGTGTGTGTGTGTGTGTGTGTGTGTGTGTGTGTGTGTGTGTGTGTGTGTGTGTGTGTGTACGTATCTGTGTTAAGCAATCATCAATATCAATGCATATATGTGTGTATGGAATTTGCATACGTGTGTGTGTGTGTGTGTGTGTGTGTGTGTGTGTGTGTGTGTGTGTGTGTGTGTCCGTGTGCGTGTATGTATGTGAGGATGTTCTAAGGAATTCAGAACCTTGACAGTTAAAATACGAGAGAGAGAGAGAGAGAGAGAGAGAGAGAGAGAGAGAGAGAGAGAGAGAGAGAGAGAGAGCGTGACGGGACCCTCATTATGAACCAACTCTCTCTCACTGTCCAATTTGTCCCGCTGGCCCATAATCACGGACCTTGTACCAGTTTGTTATCACCCTCTCTCTCTCTCTCTCTCTCTCTCTCTCTCTCTCTCTCTCTCTCTCTCTCTCTCTCTCTCTCTCTCTCTCTCTCTCTATTTCCCTGTTATTACCTCCCTTTAATCTCTCCTCTCCTACCTCACTTAACCTCATCCCTTCTTTCTCTCTTTTTCTTACCTCCCTCTCCTCCCTTCTCTCCCTCCTTACCTCCTTCTCTCCCTCCCTCCTTCCCTCCCTCACACATCGCCATCCTAACCTCGAGTCTATTACAGCAGGTGAAGGGGCAATAACGTGCTATCTTACCTTACCTGTTCCTGTTATTGATTTACCTGTAAGTGACTCGTGTGTGTGTGTGTGTGTGTGTGTGTGTGTGTGTGTGGTGTGTGTGTGGGTGTGTGTGGGTGTGTGTGTGTGTGTGGGTGTGTGTGTGGGTGTGTGTGTGGGTGTGTGTGTGTGTGTGTACATTTCCACTTAGTTTTGCTTTTGTCATTCATTATATTCACGTTTTATTAATATTCAAAGGTGTAAAGATGAAAAAAAATTATATAAAGCGTTAATATTGCTTTAGAAAATGTGTTAAACTTTACTCATAGAAGACAGACAGACTGACACACATACACACAGACAGACAAACAGGTGTATATTTTTACCTGAGCAAGGAGTGACGCACATGTAACGCAGGTAACTATATTTAGTGAAGTTTAGCAATCTATCATGACTGTGGAAATAGCTAACGGAGGATAAAGAAGATATATACTTTACTTGTGAATACATAAGAATCACTCTTCATACCAAACGTTAAACTATAGATTCAGATAGCTTTTTGTTTACTCTATACTTTATATTCTCTATACTTTATATTTTAATTCTATACTCTATGATTCCTCTACATATATAGGTTATCAATTACTACATTATTGCACTCCACTTCTCTCTACACTCTCTAAAACTCCTCCACATATCTTTCCTTACCTTCTATTTCTCTCCATTTCCCTCTTATTTCCCTCCACCTCCCTCCTACTTCTCTCCACTTCCCTCCTACTTCTCTCCACCTCTCTCTACTTATATCCATCTTCCTCCACCTTTCTCTACCTACTTCTGTTCACCTTCCTCTACTTCTTTGCTCCTTCCTCCTACATCTATCCATCTTCCTCCACTACTCTCGACATTCTACTTCTATGCACCTTCTTCCTACTTCTCTCCATCTTCCTCTACCTTCTCTCCACCTTTCCTCCACGCCTCCTCCTTACCAGAACTGTGGATGCTGCGATTTCAAATTATCCAACGAAGTCATTTCATCAGGCAATTACCAGAACATGAATTCTCGAGTTTATTAGCCTGGGAGGGATTGCCTGGCTCTCGGGAGGCTGGCAGTGGTGTCATGCATATGTATGTGTGTGTGTGTGTGTGTGTCGGTGTGTCAGTGTGTGTGGGGAGCTATCATCTGTATATATATCTAGTAGTGGTGGCATGTGTGTGTGTGGTGTGTGTGTGTGTGTGTGTGTGTGTGTGTGTGTTGACTTGGTATATATATCTATGTGTGTGTGTGTGTAAACTGTCTATGTATCACTTCACTCTTGTTTCATGTTAGAAATTAAATTATGCTTTTATGTAATACCTGACACACACACTCTCTCTCTCTCTCTCTCTCTCTCTCTCTCTCTCTCTCTCTCTCTCTCTCTCTCTCTCTCTCTCTCTCTCTCTCTCTCTCATATAAGAAAAACTTCAATGAAAGGGAGAAGAAAAGGCAAAAAATAACGACAGGAAAAAAAAAATCGTCACACACACACACACACACACACACACACACACACACACACACACACACACACACACACACACACACACACACGCACACACACTAGTGACCTGCTAGTGAATATGACCTCTGTCTGTCTGTCTCCCCTTCTGACATTCACGAGAGAGAGAGAGAGAGAGAGAGAGAGAGAGAGAGAGAGAGAGAGAGAGAGAGAATGAAAATAATCTAAAAATTGAATTGACTTAAAATTATACAACATTACACATAAAGACAGACACACATATAAATTTGAATTCTATTTCCAGCCCCCTGACCCCCCCCTCCTTGACCCCTGCTGACCCGCCCCCCCCAAAAAAAAAAAAGAAATAAAGAAAAAAAAAGCAATTTGCCAAGTAATTGAATAGGACATAAAGAACAAATATGATAAAAGAGACATAGAGATAATGTGAAAATATTGTTTATGTTGTATTATTTGTGTTACCTTTCAATTATCTCACCTGTGTGTTAGAGAGAGAGAGAGAGAGAGAGAGAGAGAGAGAGAGAGAGAGAGAGAGAGAGAGAGAGAGAGAGAGAGAGAGAGAGAGAGAGAGAGCTGGATTAAAGAACAAATCAAACAAACAAAGGGATGAACAGAGAGGAAGATGGGGAGAGGGACAAAGAGAGAGAGAAAGAGAGAGAGAGAGAGAGAGAGAGAGAGAGAGAGAGAGAGAGAGAGAGAGAGAGAGAGAGAGAGAGAGAGAGAGAGAGACGAGAGAGATGAGAGAGAGAGAGAGACTTCATACAACAGATATTAAAATCCCGTTGTGTGCGTGTGTGTGTGTGTGTGTGTGTGTGTGTGTGTGTGTGTGTGTGTGTATGTGTATGTGTATGTAATGATAAGGTGAATGAAAGTCAAGTCATATATACGTAGTACACAAACATATTCATTCATTCCTTCATTCATACCTGGCCATACAAACATACATACATACACGTACTATACATGACTAATACCTTGTTTGTTACCTTGAGTTAAACAATCATACAAACACAGTTAATTGTCACACATTGCAATACTATAATTACAACAACACTATAATTGAGTTAAGTTTTCTAAGTAGGGTGATATTTGGTTTGGTTTTATAGTAATCAGAAAATTGAGTCCAGATTCGTGTTCAGCATCACCGAGAACCTCTATGTATCAATTTTTGTGAGATTCGGAGTTATCAAAATTTTCACGAAATTTCCCAGGGTACCCCCTAGACTTTTTTGTAGAAATCATGTTTTCTTAAATAACTCGAAAACTATGAGGTTTACGAAAACAAAGTACAACATAGTAAAGAAAGAGTATGAAACGAGTGTTCATTTGAGATATAGAGAACTTGAATTGGAATGTAAGTATAGATGTAAGAAAGGAAAGAAGATTTTATTATTTCTTTCACAAAACTTGATTATTCTCCAAACGTAAGGGAGTTATTACAAAACCAATGACACCAACAGATAGACAACATCGAGATCCACAACTTTGCATCTATACATCTTTCTTGTAGGAGTAATATTTTCGTAGTAAAATGTCAAACAAACATTTCGACCTCAATTCTGGTGGAAATTTTCGGGCCACAAAATCGAAATTCCAATATTAATTCTAAATCTTCTAGTTTGCTTTAAGATTTGTTTATCAAGTGTCCGTGTTCGTCATGGCAAGAAAGTCACCCGGATAGAGAACACTTGGAATCATTTGTCAATAGATAACAGTTATGAACAAACCAATGTAAATGACTTTATTCCTTTGTACTTTGTGAATGCACGAGTGATTCATTTATGTATTTTATTGTTGTAGGAGACCAGCAACGTTTAGTAAAATACAATTGTTACTGTATTTTTTTTTCTTTTCGTTTTACTCAATACTTTTATCATTTATATTGATTTATTTTTATATTTTGTTGAGAGAAAGAGAAAAGAGAGAGAGAGAGAGAGAGAGAGAGAGAGAGAGAGAGAGAGAGAGAGAGAGAGAGAGAGAGAGAGAGAGAGAGAGAGAGAGAGAGAGAGAGAGAGAGAGAGAGAATTGATAGCTACATGTTGATTTAGAATATTGAAAGAGAGAGAAAATAGAGAAAATTTATTCAATCTTGTTTAAACGTGAGAAAGAAAGAAAATAATAATAAAAAAATAATAAAAAGGAAAGGAAGAGGAAACGCCATATTTTCCTCTCTCTCTCTCTCTCTCTCTCTCTCTCTCTCTCTCTCTCTCTCTCTCTCTCTCTCTCTCTCTCTCTCTCTCTCTCTCTCTCTCTCTCGCTTTGGTTTTCTTTCAGTTTCTTTTTTCTTATAATTTTTCAACTTCACATTTACTTTATAACATTTTTTTTCTTTATTTTTTCAACGTAACTTTTTTTATATTTTATTTACTCTCTTTATTTGCAGTATTCGCTCTTTTTTTAATATACTTGTTTACTCTCTCTCTCTCTCTCTCTCTCTCTCTCTCTCTCTCTCTCTCTCTCTCTCTCTCTCTCTATTATCTCATTTTTCTCTTTACCTAATCTCTCCAATCTCTTTCCCTCTCCTCTATATCCTTCTTTCTCCAGTTTTTCTTTGGCTCACCATTCTTCCCTCTTTACCTCCTTTCATCTCTCTTTGCACTCACTTCCCTTCTCCATCTATCCATCTATTCATCTATCTTATTATCTATCTTTTATCCTTCCTTCTTAGACTCTCCTATCCTTTATTCCACCATCAATCCCTCCTTTCCTTCCCTTCCTTCCCTCCCTCCTTGCCTTTCACTCCTTCCTTGCCTTTCCCTCCCTCCTTCCCTTCCCTCTCTCCTTCCCTTCCTTCCCCTTCTATTCCTCCTGTTGCTCCTACCCATTCATCCCTTCTCTCCCTCTCCCTCCTACCAAACCATCCCTTCTCTCTCCCTTTCTCCTCCTAACCAACTATCTCTTATCTCCCTTATCCCTTCTAAACAGCATCCCTTATCTCCCTATCCTCCTAACCAAGCATCCTCTATCTCCCTCCTTCTACCCACTCAGAGCATCCCTATCCTCCCTTCTACCCACTCAGCATCATCCCTTCTCCTCCTACCTACCCACCCTCTCTATCTCCCTCTTACCCTCTCTCTCTCCTGACATATTCGTTATCCAATGGTCTCGGATGCTGCCGGTCAAATCCCCCGGGAGCACCTCTCAATACCGTTCATCAGCGTAATGCCCGGATCATTGACGTCTCATTTATCTCCTTTCACTGACACTTTAATTTGGGAAAATGATATAAAGATGTTGAGGCTGATCCCCTAAGCCTCTGACCACCCGATCCAGCGACCCCAGCGTTGAAAAGGCTGCCGGAGGAGGAGGAGGAATAGGGAGTGGAGGAACAGGAGGTGATGCTGGAGTAGGAGGAGGAGTAGGAAGAGGAGGTAAAGCTAGAAAAGTGGAACGGAAACTAGCAGAGGAAGGGGAAGAAAAAGAAGAGGAAGAGGAGGATGGTGGAGAGGTGAAAGGAAAGATGAATAAGGAAGAGGAGGATGAGGAAGAGGTTATCAGGTTTTCAGGAAGACTTCAGGAAGGGGATGGAAATAGGGATTAGGTATGAGTGGGTAGGAGGAGGAGGAGGAGGAGGAAGAAGAGGAAGAGGGAGAGTAAGTTTATGAGAGAGAGAAAGGCAGTGAAGTAGAGAGAGCTTAGGGGGAAAGGGAGGGGAAGGGATTGGTGAGGGAGGAGGAGGAAGGGAGGAGAGAATGTGAGGGAGGAAGAAAACTTTAAAGAAGGAAGGGAAAGGTGAAAAAATGAGAGAGAGAGAGAGAGAGAGAGAGAGAGAGAGAGAGAGAGAGAGAGAGAGAGAGAGAGAATATGATAAACACCTACAGTCTCTTTAAACTATCTAACATGACCTTATATGACCTTATTCCTCTTAAATCAACCTTTAAACCCTTTACCCTTTCTCAAAACCCAATTATTTCCCCAATTTTTCCATTATTTCCCTATTACCCTTTATTTCCCCTCTAAAACAACCCCAACTAACCCCAGAAACATGACCCTTACCCCCCACCCCCCTTACTCCCCCTTAGTGTCACCCCCCTCACCCCCCCACATAAAGGGAAGAGGTCAAACTAAGGTCAAAGCTGCCAGATATAAAGACAGACAAACTGTATTGGATCTAGCTAGGACAAGATGGTCTGTCATAAGGGAAAAAAAGAAGGAAAAAAGAATTGTCCTGGAAGCGCCAATGAAGAATATAGTGTACATGTGGAGGGAGGAGTGGAGGGAAGGGTGGAGGGATGGAGAGAAGACGCCCGCAAAAGTGAAGAACATATTTTTTATTTTTTTTATTCTCTCTCTCTCTCTACACGTGGATAACAATAGAAAAGTTTTGTGTGAATTCCAGAAAGAAAGAAAAGGAAAGAAAGAGAAGGGACACACACACGAAAAAAATAATAAACTGGAGTAGATGGATGGATGGATGGATAGATGGGTAGAAAATATGGTTTTAATATTATACTTGAATTGAATTGAATAGAACCAGAGTTGTGTTGCAATTCCAGAACGAGTGTTGGAAAAAGTTGAGCTGTAAGTGTAGGAGTAAGTAAGTAAGCCACAGGATGGGAAAGAAAGAGTGAGGTTGTGATTCCAGGTTGTGATGTAAAAACTAAACTGAAATCAGAGCAAGCATTCCAGTCACACAGTATTCCAGTTAATATAAAAACCAAACTGGAATCAGAGCAAACATTTCAGTCAGAGTATTCCAGTTGATGTAAAAAACAAACTGGAATCAGGACACAAGCTTTCCAGTTAAAGTATTCCAGTTTGATGATGTAAAAATTAAACTGGAATCAGAACTCAAACATTCCAGTGAGAATATTCCAGTCAGAGGAATGAGACTTATACTTCTTCCAGACTAATACATGATGTTGCAAAGTAGAATGAAACTAGATAATTATTACTTACTAAACATATTAAATCCGTTTGTCTAGTATTGTTTCCAGAGTTACAGAGACAGATGACAAATTTAGGTTAGAAATAGGTATAGAAAATTGAGAAAACAAAATAATTATGAAAAAAATTTGAATTGAGTTAGGAAAGGACATGGAAATTAGTTAAAGTAAAAATAATTAATGAAAAAATAAATATAAACAGTATGATAGAAAGTAATTAAGAAAACAAATCACACACAAAAAAAGATCAATACTGAAGAAAACAAAAGAAAACAAACAAAAGTTACACTGATTATAATTACCCAATCGATCTTATAAATAAACAAATACATACATGTGTGCGTAACTATCACATGTACGTTAATATATAAATGTGTACATAGGCATACATAACATAACATAGCATAACACAATACGTACACGGCGGTTGATTGATTATAGAATATTGATGTCAGGCTTTGTGTTGGGTGATTAATGAGCATCTCTGGGCTGTTGATGGCAGTGTGTTGATGGCGGTGGTGGTGGTGGTGGTGGTGGTGGTGGTGGTGGTGATTCCTGACGCACACATCCATCCTTACTCTGTGTACTTAACGTAGTGATGTATTGAGTGTTGTAGAGTTGGATCTGAACTACTGATTCAACCTAACCTAACCTAACCTAACCTACCTCACCTCACACATTGATCCTTCCTCTGTGTGCTTAACGTGGTGATGTGTTAGTGTTGGATGGTAAAATTTGAACTATTGATTTTAACGTTAATAAAAGAAAAAAAAGTTTGATTTGAATGTTAATGAACTGAAAAAGCTTGATTTATGACTTTTTTTTGTACTTTCTGTATAAATAATTCAAAGAGAAGTTGTAAAGATTGAAATGGTAAATGTTTTTGTTTTTCCTTAAAAAGCGAAGAATTTGATAAGGGATAAGGATAAGAGGAATCTAAAGAGTATAGGTTTTTGTTTTTTTATTCTATTCTATTCTATTAAAAAAAAACGAACAAGAATACATATATGAATACAAGGGATTAAGAGAGTTATTGTTTTTTATTTATTGATAGAGAAAAAACTAAAAAAAAAAAAATAGAAGAATGGTGATATGAAGGATAGAGATTTTTTTTTGACTTGCGACCAAAAATAGAAAGGAAAAAAAAAGTTTAATAACAGTTAGGTCTCGTTTTCGTATTAAAAAAAAAATAATTGGAATAGGTAATGAAAGAGTACAAATTTCGTTTGTTTAAAAAAAGGAAAATAAAATAAAAAGAAAATTGTGAAGTACTGATTTTGAAGGAAGAAATTTTTAGTCCATTTGTAAAGTAAAGTTAAGTAGAGTAATAGTAAAAAAAAGACGTTAAATAATTTGACTCGAGAGTGAAGGGTTGAAATGGTAGGTTTTTCTCTCCTTCAAACAAGATAAAAAAAAAATAAAATAAAAAAAAAGAGACAGAAAGAAAGAAAGAAAGGAAAAAGAAATAGAAGGGAAGGTCTGTGTTGTGGACTTAAAGGGTGAAATGCTACGTCTGTCAACAGAAACAGAAAAAAAAAGAGAAAAAAAAATGAGACGCAGGAACATGGAAATTTCTTGTCAGTTATAAAAAAAAAATAGAAAAAAAAATTGAAGCATAGATAGACTTGAAGAGTGACATTTCTCGTCCCTACAAACACACACACACACACACACACACAACACACACACACACACACACACACACACACACACACACACACACACACACACAACAGAGAGGAAGAAACAATGTGTTATGGAATTAATAGATGAATATTTTTTCCGTCTATAGAGAAAACGAAAATAAAAAAAAGAATTACTGAGTTAAAATGAGAAATAAAGAAATACATTAAAATTTTCTTAGATCAGAGAAAGTTAAAAGTGTTAGAAGTTAGAGGTTTTATGAAAGAATTTTATATTAGTTAATCTTCTTTCACTCCTCCGTCCTATCATTTCAAGGGAACGTATATATATATTTTCCTATAGATAAAGTATATATATTTTCCTGCAGATAGAGTATATATATTTTCCTGCATTGAACGTTTATAAATATTTTCCTACAGCTAAAGTGTATATATTGTCCTGCTCTGAACATCTATATATATTTTCCTGTTCTTGAAGTTATATAAAGGTGGAAGGATGACTAGATAGAGGGATAAAACAATAGAACTATAGCTATTTCTTACATTAAAAACTTGAACGCATAAACACACACACATAAAAAATAAATAAATAAATGAAAAATGGATCGTGGATTAAATTAAAAAAAACGAAGGATAATGAAATGATAATGAAAACACTTGATTCATTGTGTTTTGTAACGTAATTTATGTATGATTGTAAATATTAATGACATGTAGTACTTATTAATTCATTTATTTATGGTTTATTATTATTATTATTATTTATTATTATTATTATTATTTATCTGCCGCGAGGTATGTTGTATCTGGATAATTACTGTTTTTTATTAAAGATATATCAAGTATCGGATTGCAAATATTGAGTAAAGAAGATTATTATTATTATCATTATTATTATTATCATTACTGTTGTTTATTTTATTGTTTATTTACTTTTTTTAATTCCACTTTCTTTCTTACTTTCTTTCTTTAATTATCTTTCTTTTTTCTTTCCACCCCGCCTCACCTGCACCTC
Organism: Metacarcinus magister; assembly: GCA_029783475.1. Taxonomy (NCBI): domain Eukaryota; kingdom Metazoa; phylum Arthropoda; class Malacostraca; order Decapoda; family Cancridae; genus Metacarcinus; species Metacarcinus magister. The sequence goes on along the minus strand of JAPQNM010000029.1, from coordinate 983,459 downwards.
CACACACACACACCTCAGCCAATTAAGAACAGGTGAGGTGAGCAATTTAAAGCCCTTTCCTAATTCATTCATTCCAGCGGTTACCCTCTCTCTCTCTCTCTCTCTCTCTCTCTCTCTCTCTCTCTCTCTCTCTCTCTCTCTCTCTCTCTCTCTCTCTCTCTCTCTCTCTCTCTCTCTCTCTCTCTTATTGGTAATCTCTTTCACTTCATCTACGTAAATCCCTTTTCTCTTTATCCTTCCCTCCCTCCCTCCCTCCCTCCCTCCCTCCCTCCCTCCCTCCCTCCCTTTCTCCCTCCCTCCCTCCCTAACCCCCTTTTCCCTCCCTTTCCCTCCTTACCTCCCTTCCCCTCCCTATCCTCCCTCTTAATAGCCTGTAAGAAGAATATATAGAAGAGAGAGAGAGAGAGAGAGAGAGAGAGAGAGAGAGAGAGAGAGAGAGAGAGAGAGAGAGAGAGAGAGAGAGACTAAATATCAAGTCCATCAAACTGTAGGATTAGAGACGTGATTTTATTGATGTTATAACGAGAAAGAAGAGAGAGAGAGAGAGAGAGAGAGAGGAGAGAGAGAGAGAGGGAGAGAGAGAGGGAGGGTAGATAAAATATGAAAATAGGGAGAGGAAGGGTTAATGGAAGGAGAGAGAGAGAGAGAGAGAGAGAGAGGAGAGAGAGAGAGAGAGAGAGAGAGAGAGAGAGAGAGAGAGAGGAGAGAGAGAGAGAGAGGAGAGGAGAGGAGAGAGAATGACAGTTAGAATGCATTTTGTACAAGGATGGAAAGAGGTGTGAGAGCAGGAATAAAAAAAAGATAAAAGCTTCTCACCACCCACCCCCTCACCCCCCCAACACCTACCCTCACCCCACCACACGCCCACACCCACACACGCCCACGAGGAATTAAAACCATAAAAAAAAAATAATAAATAACAAAAAATAACAAAGAAAAACTGTATTAAAGAACAGATTGATACGAAAAAAAGAAATTAATGATAACAATTTAACAGAAAAAGTGGAAATACAGGATTAAAAAAAAAAAAAAATTTGATAGATAAAAATGAAATTGATGAAAACAGTTTAACAGAAAAGTATAAATAGAAGTTACACACATACATACATACACACACACACGTAAACACACATACATACATACACAGGTGGAATCCCTCTCTGTACACCTGTTCTGATTTACCTGTCCAGTGCTCAGGTGTTGGAGGGTAATTATATACCTCACCTGCAGCACCCAGGGGGAACTAACTCATTCTGGCGGATAGCTGGCTAGTGTGTTATGTGTGTGTGTGTGTGTGTGTGTGTGTGTGTGTGTGTGTGTGTGTGTGTGTGTGTATTGATTTGTCTGTTTTATTTGTTTATCTATCTGTTTATGTATGTATATGTGTTTATGTGTGTGTGTTTGTGTTTGTGTGTTTATGTGTTTGTGTGTGTTTATGTGTGTGTGTGCGTGTGTGCGTCATCATAAAGGCGATGTGTCTACCTGTGTGTGTGTGTACCTGTGTCAGCTATCATACGTTCATTGAGGTACACATGACCTCAATGGTGTACATGTATCTATGTATGTATGTATGTGTATACTTAGTTGGTTTATGTACGTACGTGTGTGTGTGTGTGCGTGTGTGTGTGTGTGTGTGTGTACTTACAAGGATGTACACAAAAAAAGGAAAGCCGATTATGTGATGTTTTTGAGAAATTTCCTTTTACTACGTTCTCTTCCTCTTCCTCTTCTTCTTCCTCTTCCTCTTCTTCCTCTTTCTCTTTCTCTTCCTCTTCCTCTTCTTCCCCCTTCTCTTCTTTTTTTCATTTTTCTATTACTTTTTCTTCTCCTCCTCCTTCTCCTTCTTCTTCTCCTCCTTCTCCTCCTCCTCCTTCTCCTCCTCCTCCTTCTCCTCCTCCTCCTTCTCCTCCTCTCCTCCTCCTTTTCCTCCTCCTCCTCCTCCTCCTCCTCCTCCTCCTCCTCCTTGATCCCATCCGCTGCTGTTATAAAAATCAAGATACAAAAAGGAAGAGAGAGAGAAAGAGAGAGACGGATGAAGGAAGAGGAAGAAGAAGGAAGGGAGGAGACAGGAGAAGAGTGAAAGAAGTGGGGATTGGAAGAGAGGAGGAGGAGGAGGAGGAGGAGGAGGAGGAGCGTGAGGGGAAGAATGGGAAGTAGAAGACAAGACAGAGGATTGAAAGGAGGAGGAAGAGGAGGTAGAGGAGGAGGAGGAGGAGGAGGAGGAGGAAGACAAGGACCCTCGCTCTACACAATTCCTCAGGATTCCAAAGCCGTGAACGAGTCCCATAAAACTAAATTGTATTGAAATCAGATCCTTCGCACCAAAACATAGTCGTCACTTTTTTCTGTTCCGTTCCGTGTTCCTCGTGTTCAGTGTTCCGTTCCGTGTTCCTGGTGTTCAGTGTTCCATTCCGTGTTCCTGGTGTTCAGTGTTCCATTCCGTGTTCCTTGTGTTCAGTGTTCCGTTCCGTGTTCCTGGTGTTCAGTTCCTTATTATATTTCCTTGTTCTGTTCCTTCCTTGTTCTGTTTATTGTTTCGTTTAATGTTCTGTTCATTGTTATATTTCCTTGGTCCGTTCCTTGTTTCATTCCGTGTTCCGTTCCATTCCGTTCCTTGTCCAACATCACGTACAGGAAAACACAGCCATCGCCAAGACACTACTCCTACAGGATGGGAACGCGTTAGAAGGATATGGTAGGACATCAATACCAAGGAAGGATACGTTGTAGATATCCTATTGATGTATTTGGTTCACTGAAGGATGTCTGAAGGAAAGATTTAACTTATATTTTAACGTTGAAGGATAGGATAGGATATTAGTATGTATGAATATCCTATGGGAATATCCTATGAGAATATCCTATTGTTTAATTTTAGGATAAGTAATGATAGGATAGCTAGAGAAAATCCTTCACGAAGTCCTATTCTACTATGAGAGAGAGAGAGAGAGAGAGAGAGAGAGAGAGAGAGAGAGAGAGAGAGAGAGAGAGAGAGAGAGAGAGAGAGAGAGAGAGAAATAAAGTCAAGATATATTATTACACCTGCAGCAAACTCATCAACGGGAAATTAAAGAGAATAAAAGAGAGAGAGAGAGAGAGAGAGAGAGAGAGAGAGAGAGAGAGAGAGAGAGAGAGAGAGAGAGAGAGAGAGAGAGAGAGAGAGAGAGAGAGAACAAAAAAAACATAGATACACATATGTTATTCATTGTGAACTAATAAATGTTAGATTGTAGAATGCAGGATGTAAGGGGAAGGGAAGGGAAGGGAAGGGAAGGGAAGGGAAGGGGAAGGGGAGGAAGGGTAAGGATATATGTAATTACACGTGTTATGGGGCTTGAGGGGAGAGAGAGAGAGAGAGAGAGAGAGAGAGAGAGAGAGTAGGAGGGAGTAGATAGCACAGAAGGGAATATGCCCAATCCAGTGTTAATCTTTCGTCATTCCCATTACTAATCCTGGTTAAGTTCAAGATGATTGGGTTAGAGAGAGAGGCAGCAGGAGGATGGATTAGCAGGCAGGAAGGGAAGGGAAGGGAAGGGGAGGAGAGGGGATGGTAGGTTAGAAGAGGAGAGGGTGGGGTAGGGTAGGTTTGAATAGGAAATGGTAGGGAAGGGAAGGGTAGGGTAAGGTAAGGTAGGGTAGGGTAGGGTAGGGTAGGTTAGGTTAGGTTAGGTTAGGGTTAGGGAAGTGGAGGAGATGGTAGGGAAGAGAAGGGAAGGGAAGGGTAGAGTAGGGTTAGGTAAGGAAGGGAGTAAGGAATGTAGTAGGTAAGGTAAGGTAAGGTAAGGTAAGGTAAAGTAAGTAAGGTAAGGTAAGTAGTAAGGTAAGGTAGGTAGGTGGTAGGTAGGTAAGGTAGGTAGGTAGGGAAGGTAAGGGAAGGAAGGAAGGAAACACAATAATACATAGGATATAGGAAGGAGCATAGGATTGAAGTGAAGGAAGGGGAGGAAGGAATAGTAGGAGGTAAAGGAAGGAGAATGAAGGAGAGAGAGAAGAAGAGGACAGGAAAGGAATTGACAAAAGGGAGTGCAAGGAAAGAATAGAAGTAAACGAGTAAGATAACGGAATAAAACTCTCTCTCTCTCTCTCTCTCTCTCTCTCTCTCTCTCTCTCTCTCTCTCTCTCTCTCTCTCTCTCTCTCTCTCTCTCTCTCTCTCTCTCTCTCTCTAATACTTAAACTCGACACATTCCGACTCACTGTCTTTTTTTTTCCTCTTTGCATCATTTCTCTCCCTCTAACCTTACCCTCTTTTTCCCTCCCTTCCTCTCCCTTCCCCTCCCTCCCCCTCCCTCCCCTCCCTCCCCTCCCTCCCCCCCCTTCCCCTCCCTCCAAAAGGTTGCCTCCTCATTGTGAGTGAGAGGAAAGAGAGAGAGAGAGAGTGAGAGAGAGGCGATGCTGAGTAATTGATTGACTAAAAGATGAGGAAATTAGAGTTAGCAGAGAGCCTGGGGAGGAGGAGGAGGAGGAGGAGGAGTGGGAGGAGGAGGAAGGAGGAGGAGGAGGAGGAGGAGTGGGTGGGTGGAGAGAGGGGTATAATTTTTTTTTTCTGTTCGTTGACGCGTTGAAATGTTGCAAATGTATTTCTGTTGCCGGCTTGTTACCTGTGTGTGTGTGTGTGTGTGTGTGTGTGTGTGTGTGTGTGTGTGTGTCTGTGTGTCTGTGTGTGTACCAGTCAGTCTACGTACATACATACATACATACAAGAGGATAGGGGATTGTTTTTTTTATATATATTTTTTTATTTTATTTCCAAACAGAGAAAGCAGTGAAGGAGAAAATGATTAGAGAGAGAGAGAGAGAGAGAGAGAGAAGAGAGAGAGAGAGAGAGAGATAGAGAAGACAACCTTTATCCAAACAAATTCGATATAAAAAAAAAAAACCAAACCAACAAAAACAAACAACACAGAAACACCAAAATAAAACACACACACACACACACAAAAAAAAATTGAACACCGCAAAAATAAAGCCAAACCAAAAAAAACACCAAAAAAAACCAAAAATAAAACCACACACAAAAAAACACACAAATAACACAAAAACAAACACATCTTTTTCAAACCCACCAAACAGAGGCGGCACAGGAAGGATTAGAGAGCGGCGTTGTAGTGATTGGAAGGCGGTGAACACAAATTAGAGGGCGGCACAAGGCGATTGGAAGGCGGTGGTACAGTAATGAAAGGGCGGCGGGGCGGGATTGGAGGGTGGAGGCAGGTAATGGGCGGGTGGAGGTGATAATGGGGGGAATGGGGGAGAGAAAGAGAGAGAGAGAGAGAGAGAGAGAGAGAGAGAGAGAGAGAGAGAGAGAGAGAGAGAGAGAGAGAGAGAGAGAGAAAGGGTCCTAATATCGTCCTGTCTCTGCCGCTCATTCCTGCTTATCAAATTTACAACACAGAATTAACATCATTGAATAATTGATTTTCACCTCATGCCACGCCCACCTCCTGCTACCTTAAGCCACGCCCACCTCCTACCTTATGAAACGCCCACCTCTTACCTGATATCACATTATTATTATTGTTTTTTTATTATTATTATCTGTTCTCACCTATTTATTCATTATTTATTTATTTATCTCCTTCATTTCAATATTTATTCTCTTATTAGTTACTCGTTTATTTATCTATGTATTTATTCATCTATTCATTGACTCATAACTTCTCCACTCATGGTAATCTATATTTTATCTTCATATTGACTCACTTCCTCATTCATCATACTCACTCATTCACTCATATTCTATTCATCATCTTCCCTTCACTCCCTCATAACTCAACTCACCTACTTACTCACCTACCTACTCATACACCTACCTACTCACTCACCTACTCACTCACCTACTCACTCACCTACTTACTCATCTACTTACTCATACACCTACCTACTCACTCTTCTACTTACCTTCTTACCTACCTACTCACTGTCCTCTTGCTACTCATTCACCTACTTACTCTCTACCTGTCTTACCTCCCTCTCTCTTTCTCACACACACACACACACACACTCACACACACCTTTCCTTCCATCCTCCACTCACTTCCTATTCGTATACTTAAGCTCTCATCCTCCTTACCTATATATACCTGTACTTACCTTTCCTTCACCCACCTCCTCCTCATCTCACCTGTCCTATCCTTCATACTAGGGACTGAAACCTCATCCTAACCTCACCCAGCGTCACCCAGCGCAGCCTCACCCAACCTCACCCAGCCTCACCCAACCTCACCCAACCTCACCCAGCGTCACCCAGCCTCACCCAACCTCACCCAGCCTCACCCAACCTCACCCAGCCTCACCCAACCTCACCTCACCTCACTCAATGTCATTCAACGCTTGCTTCCCAAAATGACATTATTAATATTCCTTCGAGCTCGTACTGCGGATGCATCTCTAATATATTTACGCGTTAACGCACAAAGCGGTGTGTGTGTGTGTGTGGTGTGGTGTGTGTGGTGTGTGTGTGTGTGTGTGTGTTGAAGGTGAGTGTTGTAATGTATGGTAGTTGTATTGTTGTTGTTATTGTTATTATTATTATTATTATTATTAGTATTAGTAGTAGTAGTAGTAGTAGTAGTAGTAGTAGTAGTAGAGAGAGAGAGAGAGAGAGAGAGAGAGAGAGAGAGAGAGAGAGAGAGAGAGAGTACAAAATCACCATCAATCTTAAAAAAAATATATATAATACTTTAAAAATATTGATAATGACAGTGAGACGGAGTTAATTTTAGCATCACTATCATCACCTCCTCGTGTGTGTGTGTGTGGTGTGTGTGTGTGTGTGTGTGGTGTGTGTGTGTGTGTGTGTGTGAATTAATGGTGGACACGAGTCGTCTCTTTCAGTGGACTTTTCATCGCAAATTAAAGTTTACCCACAATATTGACATGAATAAAATATTTGTTTGATGCAATGTTTGTCTCATATCGCCACCACCTCGAGTTAGAGAGAGAGAGAGAGAGAGAGAGAGAGAGAGAGAGAGAGAGAGAGAGAGAGAGAGAGAGAGAGAGAGAGAGAGAGAGAGAGATCATATTGCATACACATTGATTGATAAAGAAATAGATGAGGAGAACAGACCTAAAAAATCTAACTATATTTACATACATACGAGAAAGGCTCGCTCTGCCCCTCTCTCTCTCTCTCTCTCTCTCTCTCTCTCTCTCTCTCTCTCTCTCTCTCTCTCTCTCTCTCTCTCTCTCTCTTATCCCTTCTTTCCCTCCTCCCTTCTATCCTCACCTCCTTTTTATCCTCTATCCTCAATCCCTTTCCTCCTTCCCTTCCAAGCCTCTCTCTCCTCCTCCTCCTCCTCCTCCTCCTCCTCCTCCTCCTCCTCCTCCTCCTCCTCCTCCTTCTGTATCTTTCCTCCAGGCCCTCCCCCCCCCTCCTCTTGACTGACAGAAGCTGGGGGTTGAGACGCTACAAATGACCTTCAATCCTGAGTAATAGAATCGTGAGAAGGGAACATATTGAGGGCGCTTGGAAGCTGTGGGCCGCCCGATATCTTGACTCAAGCCCTTAGGTGACGGCTGATGCCACTGTAGGTCTTAGTGGCTTTGTTCGGGCTTGCTGCTCTCTCTCTCTCTCTCTCTCTCTCTCTCTCTCTCTCTCTTCCTCTCTCTCTCTCTCTCTCTCTCTCTCTCTCTCTCTCTCTCTCTCTCTCTCTCTCTCTCTCTCTCTCTCTCCGTTTTGGTTCGTAGTGGTTGATTTGGTTGAAGTAATCGTGTTTTGGTGTTTATAAATGGTGTTTGGTAGGGTGTGTGTGTGTGTGTGTGTGTGTGTGTGTGTGTGTGTGTGTGTGTGTGTGTGTGTGTGTGTGTGTGTGTGTGTTTTCTCTCTCTTACTCTCAAAATAATATCCTTTGAATTCCTCCTCCTCCTCTTCCATCTTCTTCATCGTAAAAAAAAAAGGGAAAATAACGTAAGAGAATATGAAGACGTATAATTTCCTTGGTGTTGAGGTCTTCTTAAGCGGCTTCAGGGTAAGGTGGGTGAGTCCATTTGCCTAAGAATGTCTGGGGTGGGGGAGTCCTTCCACCACCACCACCACCACCACCACCACCCGCCCTTCCCCTCTTTCTCTCTCCCTGTCTATATAAGTTCCATCAAATCTTGTGCCCTTACTGGAATAGCGTACTTAGGGGGGGGAGGGGGAGGAATGTATCTCCACTGTGTCTCCATCTGAAGTGAGGAAACGCAAGGAAGAAATGGAGATAAGTTTCATTTTGTGTGTGAGAATCTGTTTCCACATTCCATTTTTTTTTTCTTTCTCTCCACTCTTATATTTTGATCTCTTCTTTCCATTGTTTTTTTTTGTTTACTTTTTTTTTGTGTTATTTTTACCGTCTTTTTTTTTTTTGAGTTTGCTTGTTTTGCTCTTTTTTTATATATTTTCTTTTCGTTTTTTTTCTTTCTTTGTTAGGATTCATGTTGCATTGTGTATCAATCAGTCATGTAGCATAGCATACGTGTGTGTGTGTGTGTGTGTGTGTGTGTGTGTGTGTGTGTGTGTAAGTGTGTGTGTGTGTGTAAGTAGGTGTGTGTAGGTTGATCTGCCTGCTTGTCTCTCCCATGACGACACACACACTATCTCTCTCTCTCTCTCTCTCTCTCTCTCTCTCTCTCTCTCTCTCTCTCTCTCTCTCTCTCTCTCTCTCTCTCGTTGCGTGGCAGTATCGTGTATTGAATCATGATGTTGAACCCAGTGAGAGAAGCCTTGAGAGATTTCATGAGATTCTCCGAGACATGAGGGAGCGTTGGAGGGAAGGAGAGAGGGAGGGAAACAGGAAGGGAAGGAGGGAGAGAAAGAGGGAAGGAGAAAAATAGTGTATTATCCTACATCTTCACCTGAATGCTATAGAGAATTGAGTGTTATATATTTTTTACATTACCTGATGCATTCTGAGAAGATTTTCATAATTACAAACCTAACAACCTGAAGACCCAAACGAGGGAGTGGTAGTTAAGCATCGTTATAGTGGTTCGAAGCAGCTGAGTCGAACAGAGGTGGGAAGCCAGTCTAACCTTGGTCGCCGTTCTGGTTACATTACTTCCTGTATTCTGTAACTTGCACCTGGAATAAGTCAAATGCACCAAGCAGCCTCTGGTGTTTGTGTAGACATCATGGCGCAGTGAGTTGGCAGCTGGTGTTGTGAGGTTTATACACTGGTGACGACTGTGAGTGTTTGTGAATCGTGATGGATATACAGTACACACCGCCCCGCCCCACCTTCAACGTTCAACCTTCCACCTTAAGCCCCGCCACGGATTACTTGGCTGCTCCGTCCCGCCCTGCCCCGCCCCGCACACCCGTCCCCTTATTCAATGTTTTCTAGGAGACCTTCTCTTCATGGATAAGGTAAAGTTGAGTTTGGTTTGATGAAGGTTCTGTTAGTTATCAATATAGGTTAAAGTTTGGTTGATTTATGTTATGTTATGTTATGTTAATTTAGAAGATATCAAATGTTTTTTATGGGGTTGTAACCATCAGTGCATTGTGCGTTCGTCAATAGGTGATTGTTAGGTTATGTTAGTGATATAGTGACACCTTGTTCTTAGCGTAAGTCACTGTATTTCGTGTTCCCCAGCCAAGAACCTCGCATCCCCACACGTCCCCAGGCTTGTTGGGGATGATGAGGATATCTTACAATATATGTATTTGCGACGGAAATTCATGTAAAAATCATTCGAAATGGATCAAAATCCATACGAAAAGTTATTTATATCCAGATGCATTCTGGTGAAGATGTAGAATTTTACCAAAAATAGGAAGGGAAGGAAGGAAACGTGGAGGGAAGGAAGAAAAATAGGAGGGAAGGAAGGAAACATGGAGGGAAGGAGGGAAGGAAGGGAAAGTATAGTCAAGGAAAATAAATGAAAACAAAATTATAAGGTAGGAAGGGAAAGTAAAGTCATGGATTCTAAGTCATTTTTTTCTTTATTAATCTTCTCACGGACACAAACGAAACATTTTAAAATTTGATGTTCACGAGGAAGAATTTTTTTGTTTGTATATATATCATTGAATTTGGTGTTTTTCTGTGTTTATTATTTTTTTGTAATTGTTAGTACTCTCAATTGTTGTTGTTGTTTTTGTGTTTTTTCTTCTATTTTGTGCATTGATTTCATAATTTTTGGTTTGGTTTCTATAATACTTTTTTTATTACAGTTTTGTTTTGTTTGTGTTCCGTGTTTGTGTTTGGATGAGCTGCTGTTTGGGTAGTTTGAGGAGGGATAGATAGCCACACACACACACACACACACACACACACACACACACACACACACACACACACACACACACACACACACACACACTTTTACTCTAAATGTAATATCTTAATGTACAAAAGCACCTTGTTGTTTTGAATATATTTATAGATTACAATAAATTCAATGATAATAATAATAATAATAATAATAATGATAATAATAATAATAATAGTAATAATACGATCCAATAAATTCCAGTAGTTTTCGGCGAAAGTGAGAGAAAGAAAAGGGATTTTGAAAGTTAATTAGAATTTCATCACGTATTTTGGCAGAAGCTGATTACCTGCCGGATATACCTGATTACTCTCTCTCTCTCTCTCTCTCTCTCTCTCTCTCTCTCTCTCTCTCTCTCTCTCTCTCTCTCTCTCTCTCTCTCTCTCTCATACAACAGTTCAGGTGCATATTTACATAGTAACTTAAGGGTTTTGTATACATAGATGTATATATAGTATTGTTTTATAGTACTGCTTCTTCATCATCATCATCATCATCATCATCATCATCATCATCATCATCATCATCATTACTAATATTATCGTCTTCATCATCACTACCATCATCATCATTATCATCATTATCATCATCATTACGACAAAAGCAGCTCCCAGTAATTGAAAGCTTATCAATTAGCACTAAGTATTCCACTAGACTTATGTATATATGTATGTATATATGTATATATATATATTTATATGTATACATTATTTCCCTTTGTAACTAATATGCTAATTCGTCATCCTTTGGAAAATGTTGAGTATTATCTATTCATAATACATCTCGATTTTTTTTTTCCCCTTCAAGAGCATTCCATAAGTGTTCGTTCAGTGTCAGAGTGTCTCGTACGTTCACTAAGCATCGTTCAGTTCATCGACATTTGCGATCGCTCACCAGAAACATCATATTATTGTTACTAATGAATAAGTAAACACAGCTTTGTTCCAGTACTTTTAGCTGTCACTATCCTCGTTACAGTGTATTTTTATATCACTTTATTTCTTCTATTTTCTTCTGCTGCCACCATTTTTTGTTCATTATATTTGGCTTTCACCTTTTTTTATTCCATTATTTTCCTACTGTCACTATTTTTGTTCCATTTTCTTCTCACTATTTTCCTTCCAGCATCTCTTTTCATTATATTTTTCCAATTAATTGTCTACTGTCACCATTATTATTCCATTTATTATCTTTTCTCACTATTTTTGTTCCATTAATCTGCCGCTGTTCCATATTTCACCAAGTTCGTTTTAGTATTAGGTTCGTTTCTGCTTTTTTTTTTCTGTTCAAATGTCAACAGCTTAGTGAATTTTTGCCTCGAAGCTTCACGAGTGTTCGAGTCAAGGATTCATAGCTTCATATTCTAGTAGGATTTAGAACTGTCAACTTGGAATTATTTTTTTTTCTTTTTTTTTTTTCGTTGTTTATCTATTTTTTTCTTTCTTTTTTCTTTCTGTGTGTTTTTATGTTTCACTGCAACACTTCTTCACTAGGTCTATTTTTTTTTTTTTTAGGACTTAGTGACAATACGAATTTGTAAACTGAAGCTTTCATATTCTCTGCTTTTTTAACACTTTCCATTTTATTTTATTATTATTTTAGTTATTTTTACAGTTTCATTTTCAAATCCTTCTTTCCTATTTTCATTTTTTTCTTTCCTTCAAGTATCTCAGAATTCCATCGCTTATTTTCTCTCCTTTTCTTTCTTTTATCTTACAACGAGACATTTATTTTCTTTCTCCTCTCTCCACCACTATCCCCCATGTATGTATGTATGTATGTATGTATTTGTATGTACGTGTGTGTATGTATGTATGTTTGTTTATATGTACGTATGCAAATCATTCCATGCTTTTGCAGTTCATGATTTCAAGAATATATATAAAAAAAAATTGCAAGAAGTAAATGATTCCAACTAGAATTCTTAGTCTAATATACATTTTATTTATTTTATTTATTTATGTTCATCAGTTCACGAGGTCACTGATTCACTCTTCTAAGGTCAACGAGGTCACCATTACGTCACCATTAGGTCACCATCAGGTCACCATTAGGTCACCACACTTGAAGCAGCATCACCATAGATATACTGGAACAAGCGAGACTGCACCATACTGTCACCATCACACATCACCATCACTCATCACCATCACACTCATCACCATCACTCACCATTCACTGTACCTTGAGGCTTAATGATGGTGACTGGTGGTGGTGACTGGTGGTGATGGTGAGGCTGTGACACCATACATCACTATCACCACCATGATAGTGATGATAGTGAGTGTCTAGCATCATATCATCACCACCACCACCACCATAACAGTGATGACAAGTGATTATACGGTCATATCACCATCACCATCATCATAATACACAGAGTAATAGTGATGAGAGGTTATGGTGCAAATATATATAGTATCCCTCACCATTTCATCACAATCATCACCATAACGATAAGTAGAGTGATGGTGATGTATGGTGACAGGGGGGGGGGAGGGAAGGGGTAGAGTACAGGACCCACATCACACCATTCTTTCATCACCATCCCCAGTCATCACCACCACGAGCCTTGGGTGGTGATTAGTGGTGAGTCCGTGGTGTTAGTTAGTGGTGTGTGGTGAGGGCCAGCATCACACTCATCATCACCATTAATACGTTGATACCCCAGGGAGAACAACCTAAAATGAGAGAGAGAGAGAAAGAAAGAAAGTTAGAGATAGGAGACTAAAAAAAATATGTATCAATGAATATATATAATTTTTCGTATCACCTGAGAGAAAAAAAAGAAAAAATATAAAAAACACACAAAGAAAGAGATAGAGATAGGAGACTAAAAAAAAATGTATATCAATGAACATAAATAATTTTTCGTATTACCTTCAAGAGAGAGAAAAAAATAATATAAAACAAAATTCGTATCAATATATATCAAATAATTTCTCGTATCACCTTCAAGAGAGAGAAAAGATAAATAAAGAAAAAAAATACCCCTAACACTTCATTTAAACAGGTGTGTAATCTATCTTACCTTTAATAAAACACAGGTAATGAATGGACAGGTAACTCACACTTCATTGAGCATTATAAGGTTCACTCTGTTGCATTAACTGATTATCACTTAAGACGAGAGAGAGAGAGAGAGAGAGAGAGAGAGAGAGAGAGAGAGAGAGAGAGAGAGAGAGAGAGAGAGGACGTAAGTGATTAGACTAACATACATTTAAAGGTTTACTATACTATCATATTATTAGTATTTTTGGCTTTGAAAATTTAGGTGACACAGGTAGGAAAAGAAGAAAAAAAAACATTAATCACTTGTTTTTGAATGACAGGTGTGTATGAGACCAGTAGATCCTAGTATACATGTGTGTGTGTGTGTGTGTGTGTGTGTGTGTGTGTGTGTGTGTGTGTGTGTGTGTGTGTGTGTCAATGAAGGATTTAGTCTGTGTGTAAATAGAACGTGTTTTTGTCCTGTTTGCTACGTGTTTGGCAATAAACTCGGGATCGGGGAGATGGACACACACACACACACACACACACACACACACACACACACACACACACACACACACACACACACACACAACACACAACACAACACAACACAACACAAAACAGTAGAATAGGAAAAATACCATAAAAAAAAACATAACACACCCCAAAAAACACACACCCACCCACCCACACACCCCCAAACACTCACCACTCGCATCATGACCTAAACTAATGGGGCTGCTGGGAGCTACAACCCCCTCGTGGTGCGCCTCCTCCCTGTACAGAGGGTGGAGGGAGGCAGAGCAGCGGAGTGCCAAGCGCCCTTCGGGAAAGTGCCACTCCTGTGCGTTGAACCGAAGACCAAGACGGGATGCAACGCGCCCTTCTGCGTCAGGATGGGGCCTATACTCCACTAGGTAATCCTGTGGAGCCTGGTGGAGAAGGTGGAGTAGTAGTAGTAGTAGTAGTAGTAGTAGTAGTAGTAGGGTGTGTGTGTATGTGTGTGTGGGGGTGTGTTTGTGTGTCGAGGGTGTGGAAAAGGTTATGGACCGTAGTTTAAGAGGAGGAGGAGGAGGTGGTGATAGAGGAGTGGATAAGGAGGAAGAGGCGTTGTTTTTGAGTTTAGGTAAAAGAAGGAGGAGGAGGAGGAGGAGGAGGAGGAAGGAAGGAAAGAAGAAGAGGAGGTTCTTATGATGCTTTGTAGGATAAAAGGCGAAGGAAGAAGAATGGAGGAGGAGGAGGAGGAGGAGGAGGGAAGGTGAAATAAATAGGGCAGGAAAATATGATAAAAACAAGATGGAAATGAAAAGATGGAAGGAAGGAAAAGTGTGAAAAATGTTGGAAATATGAAAAGGAAGGAAGGAAGGAAGGAAGGAAGGAAGGAAGGAAGGAAGGAAAGAAGGAAGGAAAGGAAGGAAGGAAGGAAGGAAGGAAACAGATAAATATGAAGTGATTAATAGACAAGAGAAAAACGAAGGAAAGTGGAATTAAGGAAGGAAGAAATGAAATTAAAAGAAAATGAAGAAGAGGAAGAGAAAGAATGACTCAAGAAAAAAGATAATTACAGTGAAGAAAGAAAGAAAGAAAGAAAGGAAAATAAAGACAAGCGAAGGTCATATGAATAAAGAGGGAAGACAAAAATAAAAAAGAAGAGGAGGAGGAGGAGGAGGAGGAGGAGGAGGAGGAGGAGGAGGAAGAAGAAGAAGAAGAAGACGATACCATAAAGAAACAGAAATAATGCAAAACAATACTTTTTCTGCATCAAAATAAAAATCGCTGAGGAAATGTTTACTGAAATGACGTCTCTCTCTCTCTCTCTCTCTCTCTCTCTCTCTCTCTCTCTCTCTCTCTCTCTCTCTCTCTCTCTCTCTCTCTCTCTCTCTCGTCAATGTAATAAGTCGCCACGTATGAACAGAGGCAGCATAGAAAACGGGGTGTGGAGGCAGGGGGGGAGGGGGCACTAAGGAATTATATACTTAAAGAGAAACTGTTGCTGGGAGCTGTAATTGTGAAGGAAAATATTCAATCTGGTTTGTATATGTCACAAGAATTACAAGGAAAATAATGAAGGGAAATGTTATAATGGTAAAAGGAAAAAAGGAAAATATATAAAGAACACTAGGTAAAGAAAAAAATTAATAGTTATGTAATGAAAAGAGAGAATTATCAGTTGTTTTATATCGTTAGTTTAAGAATGTAAGGAAAACATGTATAGAATTGTCTTTATAATGTAATGTTTTGTTATTATTATTATTTATTTATTTAAAGAAAAAGATAAATATAATAATAATGTGAAGTGTTTGTTTCGTAAGATTGAAAAAAAGTAAAAATAGAAAGATAAAAATGTCTTTGAAAATATAATAATGTTTTGTTATTCAATATTCTTTCAAAAAAAATAATACAAATAAATAAATAAATAAATTGAAGAATATAATCTAAATATATATATATAAGAAAAAAAAAGTAAAGTAGCATTGATAGTTTTGTTTTGTGGGTAATAAATGAATACATGAATATTATAAATGAATGAATTAATAAATAAAAGTTACACAGGAATAAAAAAAAGAAAAAAAGAAAAGAAAGTCTATAGGTTGTCTGTCTTGTTTTGTGTTTAAAAGAAAGGAAAATAGGAAATAAATAAGTTAAAACTAAATAAATACAATAGAAAGAGGAAATAATAATACCAAGAATACGAATCAACAATAATAATAATAAAAAATAAAAAATACAGTGAAAATAATCAGAGAAAAATAGAAATACACTGAAAATAATTAGAGATAAACAGAAAGTGAGATAGAACAAAAATAAATAAATCAAAACGGAACAACACATAATCAAACAAAAACAAGAACAGGAAAACAGAACATATGCAGGTGAAACATAATTAACCTGTAGCTTACCTGTTGGTCATTAATATACCAGATGAGATTAGTGGCTGGGATGGACTTGGGCGCCTCACAGGTAAGGTTCACTACCTCACCTTTCCTATACTGCTCCTGCCCTCCCTTCACCTGTGGGCCCCCGTCTGGAAGCTCTGTTTTGGGGGGAAGGGAAGGGTAGGGTAGGGTAGGGTAGGGAAGGGAAAGGAAGGGTAGGGAAGTGGGAGGAGGGGAGTGGAGGGGAGGTTAGGGTAGGGTAGGGTAGGGAAAGGAAGGGAAGAGTAGGGAACGGAAGGGAAGGGAAGGGAAGGGGAGAAATAGATGAATTCAGAATATAATTTAAGGAAGGATGTGAGGTTAGGTTAGGTTAGGATTAGGAAGGGAAGGAAAGGGAAGGGAAGGGAAAGGAAAGGAAAGGGAGATTAAGATAGGTCATATTAAGGTCAACTTGATAGTTTTTTTTTCTAGTCATTTCCAAAAACTATATAAAAAAAATTCAAACACACCCCGCCCCCCTTAACCCACCACCACCCGCCCCCCAAAAAAAGTAATTCTTCCCCAGCAAGTATAAAAAGATAGTACACATTTTAGAGACAAACAGACGTGTAAGTAAATGATCGGACAAACACCCACGCTTGCCTTGCTTTAAAGAGAGAGAGAGAGAGAGAGAGAGAGAGAGAGAGAGAGAGAGAGAGAGAGAGAGAGAGAGAGAGAGAGAGAGAGAGAGAGAGAAAGTGTGTTTACTAATTCATTATCATCTCCTTTATTTCTTTTCTTATTGCATTTTATATTGATTGATTATTTTTGGTTTATTTATTTATGTATTTATTTTCTCTTCCATTATTCTCATCTCCTTCTGTTTATTCCTTCCTCCTTAATTATCTTCCTCATTCTTATTATTAGTTTTTATTTACCTTCTCAGAGACTAATTACTTTGCATTGATTGATTCCTTCCTTCCAATAACCAGAGCAATTATTTTTATTATTATTACGAAAGAGAGAGAGAGAGAGAGAGAGAGAGAGAGAGAGAGAGAGAGAGAGAGAGAGAGAGAGAGAGAGAGAGAGAGAGAGTAATTCAACCTTGATCGTATAATTACACCAAACATGATTTTTTTTTCTTTAAATAATTACGTGATTTATATGATAATGTACCATACCGGATACCTGAATAAATCATCATCATCATCATCATCATCATTATTATTATTATTAAACACAATCAATGTAAAGTAAAGCAAATTAACGTAAAGGAAAGTAAAGTGAAATACAATAAAATGAATTAAAATAGAATAGAAAAAAAAAATGATGAAATTGATAATAAAATAATAAAGAAATAATGAAGATATATATATATATATATATATATATATATATATATATATATATATATATATATATATATATATATATATATATATATATATATATATATATATAAAGGGAAAATAGAAAATAAAAATGAAAACTAATAAAAATAGAAATAGAAATAGAAATAAAAAGATAAAAATAAAAATAAATATAGAAATCATAAAATTGAAAAGATCGAAAATGAAAAAAAAAATTGAAAAAAATGAAGAAAAAAAGTAAAAACAAAATAGAAGCAAAATAAAATTAATAACAATAAAAATAATAATAATGATAAAAATAATAAAATCAATCCAATCTTCCCGTACTCACCATACACCATGAGGGACGATGACTTGACCAGCGTCTTGAACAAGGGCGCCTCTGTTAGCACCTCACACTTGTACCTGCCGGCTGTGTCCAAGGTTACGCCCTTCAACGCCACCTGCTGGGCGTTGCTCCTCTCAGTCTGCAGGGGTCAAAGGTCAAAGGTCAAGGTCAGGGGAAGGGGAGGGGAGGTCAAGTTAGGTCAAGGTTAGGTTAAGTTAGGTTAGGGACAGTGTAAGGTTAGGTTAGATTTGTGTTATTTTTGTTCTCTCTCTCTCTCTCTCTCTCTCTCTCTCTCTCTCTCTCTCTCTCTCTCTCTCTCTCTCTCTCTCTCTCTCTCTCTCTCTCTCTCTCTCTCTCTCTCTCT
>JAPQNM010000029.1:942796-957796 GCA_029783475.1 Metacarcinus magister | reverse complement strand
ATTCATAATGACAGTTGTACAGTTTAATTAGGTGTATCAGATGCTGCAATGATATTTCCAATATCTCTAATAGCTTTCGGGAAAATGAGGAGGAAAGTCATGTTTTTATATAAATATTAAGTTTCATTTTACTGCGTAATTATTAGTCATAGAACAAATATTCATAATCACAGTTGTACAGTTTAATTAGGTGTATCAGATGCTGCAATGATATTTCCAATATCTCTAATAGCTTTCGAGAAAATGAGGAGGAAAGTCCTGTTTTTAAATAAATATTAAGTTTCATTTTACTGCGTAATTATTAGTCTTAGAACAAATATTCATAATATCAGTTTGTACAGTTTAATTAGGTCTATCAGATGCTGCAATTATATTTCCAATATCTCTAATAGCTTTCGAGAAAATGACGAGGAAAATCATGTTTTTATATACAAATAGGGTTTTATTTTACTGCGTAATTATTAGTCATAGAACAAATATTCATAATATCAGTTGTACAGTTGAATTAGGTGTATCAGATGATGCAATGATATTTCCAATATCTCTAATAGCTTTCGAGAAAACGAGGAAGAAAGTAATTTAAAAAAAAGTAAAATTCAGTATTTATTAGTACTAGTGAAAATATTCATAATGACAGTAGTAGATTTTAATCAGGTCTATCAGATGCTGCAATGATATTTCCAATATCTCTAATAGCTTTCGAGAAAATGAGGAGGAATGTCATGTTTTTATATAAATATATAGTTTCATTTTACTGCGTAATTATTAGTCATAGAACAAATATTCATAATGTCAGTTTTACAGTTTAATTAGGTCTATCAAACGCTGCAGTTATATTTCCAATATCTCTAATAGCTTTCGAGAAAATGAGGAGGAAATTCATGTTTTTATATAAATATTAAGTTTCATTTTACTGCGTAATTATTAGTCATAGAAAAAATATTCATAATGAGAGTTGTACAGTTTAATTAGGTGTATCAGATGCTGCAATGATATTTCCAATATCTCTAATAGCGTTTCGAGAAAATGAGGAGGAAAGTCCTGTTTTTAAATAAATATTAAGTTTCATTTTACTGCGTAATTATTAGTCATAGAACAAATATTCATAATATCAGTTGTACAGTTTAATTAGGTCTATCAGATGCTGCAATTATATTTCCAATATCTCTAATAGCTTTCGAGAAAATGACGAGGAAAATCATGTTTTTATATACAAATAGGGTTTTATTTTACTGCGTAATTATTTAGTCATAGAACAAATATTCATAATATCAGTTGTACAGTTGAATTAGGTGTATCAGATGATGCAATGATATTTCCAATATCTCTAATAGCTTTCGAGAAAACGAGGAAGAAAGTAATTTAAAAAAAAGTAAAATTCAGTATTTATTAGTACTAGTGAAAATATTCATAATGACAGTAGTAGATTTTAATCAGGTCTATCAGATGCTGCAATGATATTTCCAATATCTCTAATAGCTTTCGAGAAAATGAGGAGGAATGTCATGTTTTTATATAAATATATAGTTTCATTTTACTGCGTAATTATTAGTCATAGAACAAATATTCATAATGTCAGTTTTACAGTTTAATTAGGTCTATCAAACGCTGCAGTGATATTTCCAATATCTCTAATAGCTTTCGAGAAAATGAGGAAGAAACTCATGTTTTTATATAAATATTAAGTTTCATTTTACTACGTAATTATTAGTCATAGAACAAATATTCATAATGAGAGTTGTACGAGTTTAATTAGGTGTATCAGATGCTGCAATGATATTTCCAATATCTCTAATAGCTTTCGAGAAAATGAGGAGGAAAGTCATGTTTTTATATAAATATTAAGTTTCATTTTACTGCGTAATTATTAGCCATAGAACAAATATTCATAATATCATGTTGTAGAGTTTAATTAGTTGTATCAGATGCTGTCAATGATATGTCCAATATCTCTAATAGCTTTCGAGAAAATGAGGAGAAAAGTTATGTTTATATAGAAATATTAAGTTTCATTTTACTGCGTAATTATTAGTCATAGAACAAATATTCATAATGACAGTTGTACAGTTTAATTAGGTGTATCAGATGCTGTAATGATATTTCCAATATCTCTAATAGCTTTCGAGAAAATGAGGAGGAAAGTCATGTTTTTATATAAATTTAAGTTTAATTTTACTGCGTAATTATTAGTCATAGAACAAATATTCATAATTTCAGTTTGTACAGTTTAATTAGGTCTATCAAACGCTGCAGTTATATTTCCAATATCTCTAATAGCTTTCGAGAAAATGAGGAGGAAATTCATGTTTTTATATAAATATTAAGTTTCATTTTACTGCGTAATTATTAGTCATAGAACAAATATTCATAATATCAGTTGTACAGTTTAATTATTTGTATCAGCTGTTGCAATGATATTTCCAATATCTCTAATAGCTTTCGAGAAAATGAGGAGGAAAGTCATGTTTTTAAATAAATATTAAGTTTCATTTTACTGCGTAATTATTAGTCATAGAACAAATATTCATAATATCAGTTGTACAGTTTTATTAGGTCTATCAGATGCTGTAATTATATTTCCAATATCTCTAATAGCTTTCGAGAAAATGACGAGGAAAATCATTATTTTATATAAAAATACGGTTTTATTTTACTGCGTAATTATTAGTCATAGAACAAATATTCATAATATCAGTTGTACAGTTGAATTAGGTGTATCAGATGATGCAATGATATTTCCAATATCTCTAATAGCTTTCGAGAAAACGAGGAAGAAAGTAATTTTAAAAAAAGTAAAATTCAGTATTTATTACTACTAGTGAAAATATTCATAATGACAGTAGTAGATTTTAATCAGGTCTATCAGATGCTGCAATGATATTTCCAATATCTCTAATAGCTTTCGAGAAAATGAGGAGGAATGTCATGTTTTTATATAAATATATAGTTTAATTTTACTGCGTAATTATTAGTCATAGAACAAATATTCATAATGTCAGTTTTACAGTTTAATTAGGTCTATCAAACGCTGCAGTGATATTTCCAATATCTCTAATAGCTTTCGAGAAAATGAGGAAGAAACTCATGTTTTTATATAAATATTAAGTTTCATTTTACTGCGTAATTATTAGTCATATAACAAATATTCATAAAAAGAGTTGTACAGTTTAATTAGGTGTATCAGATGCTGCAATGATATTTCCAATATCTCTAATAGCTTTCGAGAAAATGAGGAGGAAAGTCGTGTTTTTATATAAATATTAAGTTTCATTTTACTGCGTAATTATTAGCCATAGAACAAATATTCATAATATCAGTTGTAGAGTTTAATTAGTTGTATCAGATGCTGTAATGATATGTCCAATATCTCTAATAGCTTTCGAGAAAATGAGGAGAAAAGTTATGTTTATATAGAAATATTAAGTTTCATTTTACTGAGTAATTATTAGTCATAGAACAAATATTCATAATTTAAGTTTTACAGTTTAATTATTTGTATCAGCTGTTCCAATGATATTTTCAATATCTCTAATAGCTTTCGAGAAAATGAGGAGGAAAATCATGTTTTTAAATAAATATTAAGTTTCATTTTACTGCGTAATTATTAGTCATAGAACAAATATTCATAATATCAGTTGTACAGTTTAATTATTTGTATCAGCTGTTGCAATGATATTTCCAATATCTCTAATAGCTTTCGAGAAAATGAGGAGGAAAGTCATGTTTTTAAATAAATATTAAGTTTCATTTTACTGCGTAATTATTAGTCATAGAACAAATATTCATAATATCAGTTGTACAGTTTTATTAGGTCTATCAGATGCTGTAATTATATTTTCAATATCTCTAATAGCTTTCGAGAAAATGACGAGGAAAATCATTTTTTTATATAAAAATACGGTTTTATTTTACTGCGTAATTATTAGTCATAGAACAAATATTCATAATATCAGTTGTACAGTTGAATTAGGTGTATCAGATGATGCAATGATATTTCCAATATCTCTAATAGCTTTCGAGAAAACGAGGAAGAAAGTAATTTAAAAAAAAGTAAAATTCAGTATTTATTACTACTAGTGAAAATATTCATAATGACAGTTGTAGATTTTAATCAGGTCTATCAGATGCTGCAATGATATTTCCAATATCTCTAATAGCTTTCGAGAAAATGAGGAGGAATGTCATGTTTTTATATAAATATATAGTTTCATTTTACTGCGTAATTATTAGTCATAGAACAAATATTCATAATGTCAGTTTTACAGTTTAATTAGGTCTATCAAACGCTGCAGTGATATTTCCAATATCTCTAATAGCTTTCGAGAAAATGAGGAAGAAACTCATGTTTTTATATAAATATTAAGTTTCATTTTACTGCGTAATTATTAGTCATAGAACAAATATTCATAATGAGAGTTGTACAGTTTAATTAGGTGTATCAGATGCTGCAATGATATTTCCAATATCTCTAATAGCTTTCGAGAAAATGAGGAGGAAAGTCGTGTTTTTATATAAATATTAAGTTTCATTTTACTGCGTAATTATTAGCCATAGAACAAATATTCATAATATCAGTTGTAGAGTTTAATTAGTTGTATCAGATGCTGTAATGATATGTCCAATATCTCTAATAGCTTTCGAGAAAATGAGGAGAAAAGTTATGTTTATATAGAAATATTAAGTTTCATTTTACTGAGTAATTATTAGTCATAGAACAAATATTCATAATGACAGTTGTACAGTTTAATTAGGTGTATCAGATGCTGTAATGATATTTCCAATATCTCTAATAGCTTTCGAGAAAATTAGGGGGAAAGTCATGTTTTTATATAAATTTAAAGTTTAATTTTACTGCGTAATTATTAGTCATAGAACAAATATTCATAATTTCAGTTTTACAGTTTAATTAGGTCTATCAGATAATGCAGTGATATTTCCAATATCTCTAATAGCTTTCGAGAAAATAAGGAGGAAATTCACGTTTTTATATAAATATTAAGTTTCATTTTACTGCGTAATTATTAGTCATAGAACAAATATTCATTATTTAAGTTTTACAGTTTAATTATTTGTATCAGCTGTTCCAATGATATTTCCAATATCTCTAATAGCTTTCGAGAAAATGAGGAGGAAAGTCATGTTTTTAAATAAATATTAAGTTTCATTTTACTGCGTAATTATTAGTCATAGAAAAAATATTCATAATATCAGTTGTACAGTTTAATTATTTGTATCAGCTGTTGCAATGATATTTCCAATATCTCTAATAGCTTTCGAGAAAATGAGGAGGAAAGTCATGTTTTTAAATAAATATTAAGTTTCATTTTACTGCGTAATTATTAGTCATAGAACAAATATTCATAATATCAGTTGTACAGTTTAATTAGGTCTATCAGATGCTGCAATTATATTTCCAATATCTCTAATAGCTTTCGAGAAAATGACGAGGAAAATCATTTTTTTATATAAAAATACGGTTTTATTTTACTGCGTAATTATTAGTCATAGAACAAATATTCATAATATCAGTTGTACAGTTGAATTAGGTGTATCAGATGATGCAATGATATTTCCAATATCTCTAATAGCTTCCGAGAAAACGAGGAAGAAAGTAATTTAAAAAAAAGTAAAATTCAGTATTTATTAGTACTAGTGAAAATATTCATAATGACAGTTGTAGATTTTAATCCGATCTATCAGATGCTGCAATGATATTTCCAATATCTCTAATAGCTTTCGAGAAAATGAGGAGGAATGTCATGTTTTTATATAAATATATAGTTTCATTTTACTGCGTAATTATTAGTCATAGAACAAATATTCATAATGAGAGTTGTACAGTTTAATTAGGTGTATCAGATGCTGCAATAATATTTCCAATATCTCTAATAGCTTTCGAGAAAATGAGGAGGAAAGTCATGTTTT
Source organism: Metacarcinus magister (assembly GCA_029783475.1). NCBI lineage: Eukaryota > Metazoa > Arthropoda > Malacostraca > Decapoda > Cancridae > Metacarcinus > Metacarcinus magister. The sequence goes on along the minus strand of JAPQNM010000029.1, from coordinate 951,871 downwards.
TATATAAATATTAAGTTTCATTTTACTGCGTAATTATTAGTCATAGAACAAATATTCATAATATCAGTTGTACAGTTTAATTAGATGTATCAGATGCTGCAATGATATTTCCAATATCTCTAATAGCTTTCGAGAAAATGAGGAGGAAAGTCATGTTATTAAATAAATATTAAGTTTCATTTTACTGCGTAATTATTAGTCATAGAACAAATATTCATAATATCAGTTGTACAGTTTAATTATTTGTATCAGCTGTTCCAATGATATTTCCAATATCTCTAATAGCTTTCGAGGAAATTAGGAGGAAAGTCATGTTTATATAGAAATATTAAGTTTAATTTTACTGCGTAATTATTAGTCATAGAGAAATATTCATAATATAAGTTTTACAGTTTAATTAGGTCTATCAGATACTGCAATGATATTTCCAATATCTCTAATAGCTTTCGAGAAAATGAGGTGGAAATTCATGTTTTTATATAAATATTAAGTTTCATTTTACTGCGTAATTATTAGTCATAGAACAAATATTCATAATATCAGTTGTACAGTTTAATTAGATGTATCAGATGCTGCAATGATATTTCTAATATCTCTAATAGATTTCGAGAAAATGAGGAGGAAAGTCATGTTTTTAAATAAATATTAAGTTTCATTTTACTGCATAATTATTAGTCATAGAACAAATATTCATAATATCAATTTTACAGTTTAATTATTTGTATCAGCTGTTCCAATGATATTTCCAATATCTCTAATAGCTTTCGAGAAAATGAGGAGGAAAGTCATGTTTTTAAATAAATATTAAGTTTCATTTTACTGCGTAATTATTAGTCATAGAACAAATATTCATAATATCAGTTGTACAGTTTAATTATTTGTATCAGCTGTTGCAATGATATTTCCAATATCTCTAATAGCTTTCGAGAAAATGAGGAGGAAAGTCATGTTTTTAAATAAATATTAAGTTTCATTTTACTGCGTAATTATTAGTCATAGAACAAATATTCATAATATCAGTTGTACAGTTTAATTAGGTCTATCAGATGCTGCAATTATATTTCCAATATCTCTAATAGCTTTCGAGAAAATGACGAGGAAAATAATTTTTTTATATAAAATTACGGTTTTATTTTACTGCGTAATTATTAGTCATAGAACAAATATTCATAATATCAGTTGTACAGTTTAATTATTTGTATCAGCTGTTGCAATGATATTTCCAATATCTCTAATAGCTTTCGAGAAAATGAGGAGGAAAGTCATGTTTTTAAATAAATATTAAGTTTCATTTTACTGCGTAATTATTAGTCATAGAACAAATATTCATAATATCAGTTGTACAGTTTATTTAGGTCTATCAGATGCTGCAATTATATTTCCAATATCTCTAATAGCTTTCGAGAAAATGACGAGGAAAATCATTTTTTTATATAAAAATACGGTTTTATTTTACTGCGCAATTATTAGTCATAGAACAAATATTCATAATATCAGTTGTACAGTTGAATTAGGTGTATCAGATGATGCAATGATATTTCCAATATCTCTAATAGCTTTCGAGAAAACGAGGAAGAAAGTAATTTAAAAAAAAGTAAAATTCAGTATTTATTACTACTAGTGAAAATATTCATAATGACAGTAGTAGATTTTAATCAGGTCTATCAGATGCTGCAATGATATTTCCAATATCTCTAATAGCTTTCGAGAAAATGAGGAGGAATGTCATGTTTTTATATAAATATATAGTTTAATTTTACTGCGTAATTATTAGTCATAGAACAAATATTCATAATGTCAGTTTTACAGTTTAATTAGGTCTATCAAACGCTGCAGTGATATTTCCAATATCTCTAATAGCTTTCGAGAAAATGAGGAAGAAACTCATGTTTTTATATAAATATTAAGTTTCATTTTACTGCGTAATTATTAGTCATATAACAAATATTCATAAAAAGAGTTGTACAGTTTAATTAGGTGTATCAGATGCTGCAATGATATTTCCAATATCTCTAATAGCTTTCGAGAAAATGAGGAGGAAAGTCGTGTTTTTATATAAATATTAAGTTTCATTTTACTGCGTAATTATTAGCCATAGAACAAATATTCATAATATCAGTTGTAGAGTTTAATTAGTTGTATCAGATGCTGTAATGATATGTCCAATATCTCTAATAGCTTTCGAGAAAATGAGGAGAAAAGTTATGTTTATATAGAAATATTAAGTTTCATTTTACTGAGTAATTATTAGTCATAGAACAAATATTCATAATGACAGTTGTACAGTTTAATTAGGTGTATCAGATGCTGTAATGATATTTCCAATATCTCTAATAGCTTTCGAGAAAATTAGGGGGAAAGTCATGTTTTTATATAAATTTAAAGTTTAATTTTACTGCGTAATTATTAGTCATAGAACAAATATTCATAATTTCAGTTTTACAGTTTAATTAGGTCTATCAGATAATGCAGTGATATTTCCAATATCTCTAATAGCTTTCGAGAAAATAAGGAGGAAATTCACGTTTTTATATAAATATTAAGTTTCATTTTACTGCGTAATTATTAGTCATAGAACAAATATTCATTATTTAAGTTTTACAGTTTAATTATTTGTATCAGCTGTTCCAATGATATTTCCAATATCTCTAATAGCTTTCGAGAAAATGAGGAGGAAAGTCATGTTTTTAAATAAATATTAAGTTTCATTTTACTGCGTAATTATTAGTCATAGAAAAAATATTCATAATATCAGTTGTACAGTTTAATTATTTGTATCAGCTGTTGCAATGATATTTCCAATATCTCTAATAGCTTTCGAGAAAATGAGGAGGAAAGTCATGTTTTTAAATAAATATTAAGTTTCATTTTACTGCGTAATTATTAGTCATAGAACAAATATTCATAATATCAGTTGTACAGTTTAATTAGGTCTATCAGATGCTGCAATTATATTTCCAATATCTCTAATAGCTTTCGAGAAAATGACGAGGAAAATCATTTTTTTATATAAAAATACGGTTTTATTTTACTGCGTAATTATTAGTCATAGAACAAATATTCATAATATCAGTTGTACAGTTGAATTAGGTGTATCAGATGATGCAATGATATTTCCAATATCTCTAATAGCTTCCGAGAAAACGAGGAAGAAAGTAATTTAAAAAAAAGTAAAATTCAGTATTTATTAGTACTAGTGAAAATATTCATAATGACAGTTGTAGATTTTAATCCGATCTATCAGATGCTGCAATGATATTTCCAATATCTCTAATAGCTTTCGAGAAAATGAGGAGGAATGTCATGTTTTTATATAAATATATAGTTTCATTTTACTGCGTAATTATTAGTCATAGAACAAATATTCATAATGAGAGTTGTACAGTTTAATTAGGTGTATCAGATGCTGCAATAATATTTCCAATATCTCTAATAGCTTTCGAGAAAATGAGGAGGAAAGTCATGTTTTTATATAAATATTAAGTTTCATTTTACTGCGTAATTATTAGTCATAGAACAAATATTCATAATATCAGTTGTACAGTTTAATTAGATGTATCAGATGCTGCAATGATATTTCCAATATCTCTAATAGCTTTCGAGAAAATGAGGAGGAAAGTCATGTTATTAAATAAATATTAAGTTTCATTTTACTGCGTAATTATTAGTCATAGAACAAATATTCATAATATCAGTTGTACAGTTTAATTATTTGTATCAGCTGTTCCAATGATATTTCCAATATCTCTAATAGCTTTCGAGGAAATTAGGAGGAAAGTCATGTTTATATAGAAATATTAAGTTTAATTTTACTGCGTAATTATTAGTCATAGAGAAATATTCATAATATAAGTTTTACAGTTTAATTAGGTCTATCAGATACTGCAATGATATTTCCAATATCTCTAATAGCTTTCGAGAAAATGAGGTGGAAATTCATGTTTTTATATAAATATTAAGTTTCATTTTACTGCGTAATTATTAGTCATAGAACAAATATTCATAATATCAGTTGTACAGTTTAATTAGATGTATCAGATGCTGCAATGATATTTCTAATATCTCTAATAGATTTCGAGAAAATGAGGAGGAAAGTCATGTTTTTAAATAAATATTAAGTTTCATTTTACTGCATAATTATTAGTCATAGAACAAATATTCATAATATCAATTTTACAGTTTAATTATTTGTATCAGCTGTTCCAATGATATTTCCAATATCTCTAATAGCTTTCGAGAAAATGAGGAGGAAAGTCATGTTTTTAAATAAATATTAAGTTTCATTTTACTGCGTAATTATTAGTCATAGAACAAATATTCATAATATCAGTTGTACAGTTTAATTATTTGTATCAGCTGTTGCAATGATATTTCCAATATCTCTAATAGCTTTCGAGAAAATGAGGAGGAAAGTCATGTTTTTAAATAAATATTAAGTTTCATTTTACTGCGTAATTATTAGTCATAGAACAAATATTCATAATATCAGTTGTACAGTTTAATTAGGTCTATCAGATGCTGCAATTATATTTCCAATATCTCTAATAGCTTTCGAGAAAATGACGAGGAAAATAATTTTTTTATATAAAATTACGGTTTTATTTTACTGCGTAATTATTAGTCATAGAACAAATATTCATAATATCAGTTGTACAGTTTAATTATTTGTATCAGCTGTTGCAATGATATTTCCAATATCTCTAATAGCTTTCGAGAAAATGAGGAGGAAAGTCATGTTTTTAAATAAATATTAAGTTTCATTTTACTGCGTAATTATTAGTCATAGAACAAATATTCATAATATCAGTTGTACAGTTTATTTAGGTCTATCAGATGCTGCAATTATATTTCCAATATCTCTAATAGCTTTCGAGAAAATGACGAGGAAAATCATTTTTTTATATAAAAATACGGTTTTATTTTACTGCGCAATTATTAGTCATAGAACAAATATTCATAATATCAGTTGTACAGTTGAATTAGGTATATCAGATGATGCAATGATATTTCCAATATCTCTAATAGCTTCCGAGAAAACGAGGAAGAAAGTAATTTAAAAAAAAGTAAAATTCAGTATTTATTAGTACTAGTGAAAATATTCATAATGACAGTTGTAGATTTTAATCCGGTCTATCAGATGCTGCAATGATATTTCCAATATCTCTAATAGCTTTCGAGAAAATGAGGAGGAATGTCATGTTTTTATATAAATATATAGTTTCATTTTACTGCGTAATTATTAGTCATAGAACAAATATTCATAATGTCAGTTTTACAGTTTAATTAGGTGTATCAGATGCTGCAATGATATTTCCAATATCTCTAATAGCTTTCGAGAAAATGAGGAGGAAAGTCATGTTTTTATATAAATATTAAGTTTCATTTTACTGCGTAATTATTAGTCATAGAACAAATATTCATAATATCAGTTGTACAGTTTAATTAGATGTATCAGATGCTGCAATGATATTTCCAATATCTCTAATAGCTTTCGAGAAAATGAGGAGGAAAGTCATGTTTTTAAATAAATATTAAGTTTCATTTTACTGCGTAATTATTAGTCATAGAACAAATATTCATAATATCAGTTGTACAGTTTAATTAGGTCTATCAGATGCTGCAATGATATTTCCAATATCTCTAATAGCTTTCGAGAAAATGAGGAGAAAAGTCATGTTTTATAGAAAATAAGTTTATTTTACTGAGTAATTATTAGTCATAGAACAAATATTCATAATTCAGTTTTACAGTTTAATTATGTATCAGCTGTCAATGATATTTCAATATCTCTAATAGCTTTCGAGAAAATGAGGAGAAATCATTTAAAAAAATAGTAAAATTCAGTATTATTAGTCTAGAAAAATATTCATAATACAGTTGTACATTTTAATCCGGTCTATCAGATGCTGCAATGATATTTCCAATATGTTTAATAGCTTTCGAGAAAATGAGGAGGAATGTCATGTTTTTATATAAATATATAGTTTCATTTTACTGCGTAATTATTAGTCATAGAACAAATATTCATAATGAGAGTTGTAGAGTTTAATTAGGTGTATCAGATGCTGCAATAATATTTCCAATATCTCTAATAGCTTTCGAGAAAATGAGGAGGAAAGTCATGTTTTTATATAAATATTAAGTTTCATTTTACTGCGTAATTATTAGTCATAGAACAAATATTCATAATATCAGTTGTAGAGTTTAATTAGATGTATCAGATGCTGCAATGATATTTCCAATATCTCTAATAGCTTTCGAGAAAATGAGGAGGAAAGTCATGTTTTTAAATAAATATTAAGTTTCATTTTACTGCGTAATTATTAGTCATAGAACAAATATTCATAATATCAGTTGTACAGTTTAATTATTTGTATCAGCTGTTCCAATGATATTTCCAATATCTCTAATAGCGTTCGAGAAAATGAGGAGGAAAATCATGTTTTTAAATAAATATTAAGTTTCATTTTACTGCGTAATTATTAGTCATAGAACAAATATTCATAATATCAGTTGTTCAGTTTAATTAGGTCTATCAGATGCTGCAATTATATTTCCAATATCTCTAATAGCTTTCGAGAAAATGACGAGGAAAATCATGTTTTTATATAAAAATACGGTTTTATTTTACTCCGTAATTATTAGTCATAGAACAAATATTCATAATATCAGTTGTACAGTTGAATTAGGTGTATCAGATGATGCAATGATATTTCCAATATCTCTAATAGCTTTCGAGAAAACGAGGAAGAAGTTAATTTTTAAAAAAGTAAAATTTCATATTTATTAGTACTAGTGAAAATATTCATAATGACAGTAGTAGATTTTAATCAGGTCTATCAGATGCTGCAATGATATTTCCAATATCTCTAATAGCTTTCGAGAAAATGAGGAGGAATGTCATGTTTTTATATAAATATATAGTTTCATTTTACTGCGTAATTATTAGTCATAGAACAAATATTCATAATGTCAGTTTTACAATTTAATTAGATCTATCAGATGCTGAAGTGATATATCCAATATCTCTAATAGCTTTCTAGAAAATGAGGAAAATCATGTTTTTATATAAATATTAAGTTTCATTTTACTGCGTAATTATTAGTCACAGAACAAATATTCATAATGAGAGTTGTACAGTTTAATTAGGTGCATCAGATGCTGCAATGATATTTCCAATATCTCTAATAGCTTTCGAGAAAATGAGGAGGAAAGTCATGTTTTTATATAAATATTAAGTTTAATTTTACTGCGTAATTATTAGCCATAGAACAAATATTCATAATATTAGTTGTACAGTTTAATTAGGTGTATCAGATGCTGCAATGATATTTCCAATATCTCTAATAGCTTTCGAGAAAATGAGGAGGAAAGTCATGTTTTTAAATAAATATTAAATTTAATTTTACTGCGTAATTATTAGTCATAGAACAAATTTTCATAATATCAGTTTTACAGTTTAATTAGGTGTATCAGAATCTGCAATGATATTTCCAATATCTCTAATAGCTTTCGGGAAAATGAGGAGGAAAGTCATGTTTATATATATATATATATATTAAGTTTCATTTTACTGCGTAATTATTAGTCATAGAACAAATATTCATAATGACAGTTGTACAGTTTAATTAGGTCTATCAGATGCTGCAATGATATTTCCAATATCTTTAATAGCTTTCGGGAAAGTGAGGAGGAAAGTCATGTTTTTATATAAAATTAAGTTTCATTTTACTGCGTAATTATTAGTCATAAAACAAATATTCATAATGACAGTTGTACAGTTTAATTAGGTGTATCAAATGCTGCAATGATATTTCCAATATTTCTAATATTTTCAATATCCAATATCTAATGCTAGCTAGAAGAGCCCATCGCTGACGGCTGACGGAGCGACGGTTATATATTGCTGCCGGCGGTGTTGCCAAACCGCAGTTATCGTACCGTAAAATTATCTATTGAATATCACATAAATACTCATAAGAACGGTAATTCTGATACATAAGACAATAGAAATTTGTAAATAATGATAAAAGTTGTTACACTGGCCTATACATCATATGTATATGCATGGGAATGATATAAAGATCTTGTCACGGACGTCGTGCCGCAAACACAGGAGAGGGAGACGCTGCTGGCACATATGGTGTGCCGCAAGAACTGAATGGGTTAAGAGAAGCAGGAACAGGTAACTTTTCATTCCTCTGAACAGGTGAGAGAGAGAGAGGGTGGGGGGTGAAGGAGAGAATACTGGGGGATGTGATAATGAGGAGGAGAGGAGAGGAGGGGAGAGGAGGAAGAAAGGAAAGAATGAATAGGTAATGATCTTGTAAAGGAAGTCTAACCCAAGAAAAATGAGATAGTAATAATACTACTACTACTACTACTACTAATAATAATAATAATAATGAAGGTATTTACTTTCTGGGTTTTTTTAAGAAATGTTGTTCACTCGTGATCGTCTGAGTGAAGTGTTTAAGATCTTGTGTTGTGGTGCCTCCTCCCCCCCACCCTTCGTGCAAGGTAAGCCCCTGTGTGTGTGTGTGTGTGTGTGTGTGTGTGTGGCAGCAAGGTGCAGGTGTAGTACTGCCTTGTGCCGCGGTGACCAAGGATTTGTTTGAGTAAAAATGAGAATATTAATAATAATAATGCGAGTAATTATAGTAAGAGCAACAATAATCCCGCGCAGGGCACCACCGGCACCACAACCTTATTTTATAACCACAAAACAAACCACGAGGAATGTTCTTAATTCCACCAAGATTAAACTTATTGTATACTTAAGCCTACCTCTTTATGTAGTGTTGTCTATATGTGTGTGTGTATGTATGTATGTGTATGTACGTATTTATATATGTGTATATATACACACATATATGGATTGACACACACACACACACACACACACACACACACACACACACACACACACACACACACACACACACACACACACACCGGTGCAGGACACACCACCACGAGGCTCCGTATGATAACGATTCGTATTAAAGATAATCAACAACAGCTGCTGCAGCTTAGCTGTCCCTGAGACAACACCAGCACCAGCACCAGCCCGAT
>JAPQNM010000029.1:932796-937796 GCA_029783475.1 Metacarcinus magister | reverse complement strand
AGCAACAATCAGCCTTCATGCCACCTAATTTCAGTCTGGTTTAAGTCTGAAATGCACAATTGGTTATTTATTGAATGTTTGAAGAATGCCAAATCTGAACGTCTGTGTGGAATTCGTGTTGATATTTCACACTTTACGAAACTTTTTATTTTTTTCTTCTTTGTTTTGGAAGGAGAATTGTACTAGTTTTTGTATTTATTATTATTTTTTGGGTGCAATTATCCTGTCCCTGCTAGAGTATAATAATAGTAGTAGTAGTAGTAATGTTGATTTGGTAACGATATAGAAGTGATTTTCAACTAGTATTTTTTCTCCCTCTCTCTTGTTTGAGTTGGTAATCCCTTCCTACCACTCCATAACATTCCTGGTTCACATTCCATTCAGTTTTAACATAAAGTGGAAAGAAACGTCAATGCATATTTGTAACACGTCACAACAGAGGATGAGAGACTGGGTGGGTGAGTGTCTTGACTTAACTAGATAATATATAATAGAATAGTGTTGATTGCGCGTAACATTCTAGTGTAAAAGTAATAACAGTTTTGTGACAGTTATAAGTGTGGTTTGGACAGTATAAGACTTACGAAATAATAATGCTTGAATTGTTTTATATATCCATGTGTAAATATAAAGAGGAATAGACGTTGATAAATAGTGTGGGTTATTTGTATGTATTATTATCTCTTAATTTATTTACAGACAATGATATGATACTAGACACTTTAGGAAGGGAATAAGATTAACCTTATCTAACCTAACCTTACCTTACTTTACCTAACCTAACTTAACCAAACCAAACCAAACCAAACCAAACCAAACCAAACCAAACCAAACCTAACCAAACCAAACCAAACCAAACCAAACCAAACCAAACCAAACCAAACCAAACCAAACCAAACCAAACCAAACCAAACCAAACCAAACCAAACCAAACCAAACCAAACCAAACCAAACCTTACCCAACCTAACCAAACACCTTTTACCAAACTATTTAAAGAATCAAACATTATCATACATTCCCTTTACTTTAGGTCAACGTTAGGTTATAGCAGTTACTTATAATGTACAAAAAAGTGGAAATACTACGAACACTGAGTTATGGAATCTGCAAAGCGCTTCATTCAAAGGGTTTAGAAGCAATTGGTCTGTTTTATGAAGCTTCGTTTTGATGTTCACTCGATTCGACGTTTAGATAGAAAAAAAATAAAGAGTTCTCAGCTTAACTATCGACCAATTACCAGAACGACCTTGTTTGGTAGTTTATGTGCCGTTTGTGGGTTAATATTTGTGTGTGTGTGTGTGTGTGTGTGTGTGTGTGTGTGTGTGTGTGTGTGTTTGGGTTTGTCTGTGTGTAATGTTCTCTCTCTCTCTCATAATAATAATAATTATAATAATAATGTAACACTAATAAATATAATCCCTTTCCCTTCCCTTGAATAAATATAAATAGTCTTTGATAGAAAAATGTAGCTTTCCTGTGTGTGTGTGTGTGTGTGTGTGTGTGTGTGTGTGTGTGTGTGTGTGTGTGTGTGTGCGTGTGTGGGTGTGGGTGTGTTTCTGACCACTAAACATTATTGCGTGTATCGTAAAAGGAGGTAGAATATAATACTCTCTCGCCACTTTTCTTCTTTCTTTTTCCATCTCACTCAGAGTCGAAAATATACTAACAAATTGTGGATTTTTGGAACAACAGGAATTGATGATATAATTCTTACTACTACTTCTTCTTCTTACTACTATTACTACAACTACTACTACTACTACTACTACTACTACTACTACTACTACTACTACTACTACTACTACTACTATAGCCCTTAGAGAGAGAGAGATAATACACAAATCTGCCTTCGTTAACGCTGTACAGCCTTTTTTTTATCTTCACAAATGGACTTGGATCTAGAGCTTTAGAGAGAGAGAGAGAGAGAGAGAGAGAGAGAGAGAGAGAGAGAGAGAAGAAAAAAACAACCGATCTCTTACAGTGCGTGTGGCTGTGTGCGTGTACGTGTGCATGTGTATGTGTGTGTGTGTGTCTGCTTATCTCCCACTCACCCACTCACTCACTCTCTCACTCTCTCACTCCAACACATGAAAACACGAAAATTAATCACTAACATCACATTGTCACAACAGAATATAAACACCATGGAATTTCAAACATTAAAAATCACACTTGACTCTCTCTCTCTCTCTCTCTCTCTCTCTCTCTCTCTCTCTCTCTCTCTCTCTCTCTCTCTCTCTCTCTCTCTCTCTCTCTCTTTCTCTTTCATCATGAGAATACAAGTTCACTAGTAAAATGGAAACATAAATCTGAACATCACTTGAAACACATATATAAAAAAAGACAAAAAAAAACCACATAGCACATAACACACAGGACCTTGTAACATGTATTTTATCACCTGTAGGTATATATATGTAGTGTCAATACAGATATGTTTTTTTTTTATAAATAATACTAATTAAATATACACACCTGTCTGTATCTCCAACCAGGTGTAACATCAAGGTATATATTTTTTTTTCTATCTATCAAAGGAAGAGAAGAGAGAATGAGTGACAGTTTATAATGAAAGTTTGTAACACGCAAGGATATAATCGGCTCAAATGCATTCTCAGAAATCCTTGCCCTTGGAGGTTTCAGATGCAACTATAATTCTTAACGACAGGTCACTCCTACCTGTATCGTGCAATTAGTGGAGGGAGCGCGAGGGAGGGTCTTTAAGTGACGCGTCGTTCAGATTGTATAGTCTTCGAGGTGTGAGTGAGTTTCCTGTACCGGGTTAGAGTTAGATGGACACATGGTTACCTTGTGTTGTCCATTTGTGTTGTACCTGGGTTCGATTCTCCTTCGTGTTTGTTAGGTTAGGTTAGTTGGGTTAGGTTAGGTCAAGTTAAGTTAGGTTAGGTTAGTTTAGTTTGTTTAGGTTAGGTTATTTGGTGGTAGGGTCTGGTTATGTTTAGATAGATGTAGTTAATAGACAAGATAAGGAATAGATAGGTAAGGAGATTGTATATAAAGGTTGTGTTATATCATAGTATCTTCATATAAATTTTCCATAATGTTTTTCGTAGGTTGTGAGTGATGTTATAGTATTGTGTGACTGTTTAAAAGACGCTATTTCACAGGAGCTGCCTTGTGTAGGTCAACTGGCCTTTCGCAGTCTTCTTATTTGCTTATGTTCTTATGAAGTTTGAGAGTTACTGAAACACCTCAGTCTGCCGTATAAACTCCTTGATGCTCGTCTGTCTTCGTCTATCCATCCCCGTAATGCAAGAAGAGTTCACGCGTTTCTTGACTCTCTCACCGACTGACTACGATGAAAAATTAAATAAAAATTGCGTTTTCTATAGCACGATACATCACATTTCTTTTCTTTTCTCATTTCTTTTCTAATTTCTTTGCCGGGAAAGGAATACACAGAAACTAAAAACAATTACACTCCCTACACTTTATTTCCTCCATAGAGAGAGAGAGAAAGAAAATTAATTAATAGATATACGTTTTTAGATTATTTTCCATAGGTTAGAGCGGGTTGGAAAGATTACTAAACACAAACAATGCCTCTAAAGGGAGTTAGTCGTATCTTAAGGGTTTCAAAGTAATAATAACTCCCTTTAGAAGCCTTGTTTGTACAGCTGAGACTAGGAGATAAGAACATAAGGATTTAAAGGAAGCTGTAAGAGGCTAGTTAACATAGACAAGACAACTTTTATGCATCTAACACACGTCTTTACATTACAAACATACTTAAACATCACGCCTTGAGATGAAATAGATAAGGATTAGGTTAGGAAGATTCTGGGGGGCGTTAGCGGAAGGAGGTTAGGTTACAAATAAACAGGGGGCGTTCTGGAGGGGGTGCAAGGGGCACAGTGACCCGTGAGGAGGCTGGACAAGAGGGGATGAGACTAGAGATGTGGCAAAGATCCATTACTTAGCCTGGCAAGAACCCAAAGTCGTAAAATTCAGTAAAGGAGACGGAAACTTTGATTGGTTACGCCCTGCTTGCCTCTGTATGACACAACGACAGAGAGAGAGAGAGAGAGAGAGAGAGAGAGAGAGAGAGAGAGAGAGAGAGAGAGAGAGAGAGAGAATCGTAACAGATGGTGGCAGCGTAGTGGATTCAGTTATTAAGAAGCTTTCGATATATAAAGAGAGAGAGAGAGAGAGAGAGAGAGAGAGAGAGAGAGAGAGAGAGAGAGAAGGACTGACGTATCTTAAAATGCTAAAAAGGACATCACCCTCCCCTCCCCCCCTTCCCTTGAAAAGACTGTCCTGTTTGAAAACTTTCCTTAGTGTAGTAATCTGGTTCTGTAAAACTTGCTTCCTTTAGAGAACGAGATCCATAAAACTTGGCTCAATTTTCTCTCTCTTGGAAACTTGATAACCAACCCCTCCCTCCTCCACCCCCCCGCCCTCCATCCCTCCAACCCCCCAATCTGTCATGTCTCACAGTATAAATATCGTGTTATCGCTCTGGTTCACTCTAAAATTTCTTCCTTTTAACCCGTGTCTGTGAATGAAAAAAAAAAAGGAAAAAAAAAAAGAGGAAAAAATATGAAAATACCGAAATATTTGACGTGTAAGAAAATGAAGCTTCGGAAAATTACCCCCCCCCAAAAAAAATTTCGAGACAGTGAATCACGATGTATTTTCACTATCAATAAAAAAATATAAAAAAAAAGTGTGAAAAAACTGTTCAAGTCCCGAGGGTGAAAAAAAAATTAAAAAAACTTCGAAGCCTCAATAAACCCAAACCGAACCAGAATGAACATGCGAAACGAGACAAAGTGAAGCTCAATGAAGCAGTGAATGAATCTGTCTCGAAACAAAAAAAAAATAGAGGAAGAGAAACTTTGTAACGCAACTCTGTCATTAAGAAGCTAGAGAGAGAGAGAGAGAGAGAGAGAGAGAGAGAGAGAGAGAGAGAGAGAGAGAGAGAGAGAGAGAGACAACATCCCGTATAACTTATTTTCTTTTTTCTTTCTTTTTTTCT
>JAPQNM010000029.1:925296-927796 GCA_029783475.1 Metacarcinus magister | reverse complement strand
CCTCCTTCCCTCCCTCCTTCTTCTCTCCTTAAGCTGACAGACTCAATTCACGGGTAGATCATTTTGGGCAAGTACCCCCCCTCCCTCTTTCATCCCATGTTCTCTTTCTACTGCCGCCCACACGCCCACACACCGTTTTCTTCCATCTATCTATCTATCAAACTATCTATCTACCTATCTATCTATCTATCTATCTATTTATTTATCTATCTATCTATCAATCTTTGTCTCCATTAACTCATATATCAGATACTCCTAAAACCACTCACTCCCCTATCCACTCCTCACTAACTCCCCCTCTCACTCACTCCCCCTCACTCACTCCCCCCACTCACTAACTCCCCCTCTCACTCACTCCCCCACTCACTCCCCCACTCACTCCCACTCCGCCTTGCTGGACGCTCTAGGTGATATTTCAATAATGGAAGGATTACGGCAGGCGACCGACCGTCATATTGAAATTGATTTTAACGTATTTTGCCGGATTGACTGAAATCTCTCCAATATCTCCTCGGAAGTTGGCCCACTGAGACGCCGAGGTGGGGGGGGATGGGGGCGTAAGCGTGGAGGGGGCAGGGGGCAGGGTTTTGGGTGTGTGGGGGGGAAGGAAGGAAATCTGGAAAAAGTTTATTATTATTATTTTTTTGGGGCCGAGCGAGGTTTGAGATAGCTGTCCAATACTGACTGTGTGTGTGTGTGGGTGGGGGGGGAGGGGGGGAGGGTGTGTGTGTGTGTGTGTGTGTGTGTGTGTGTGTGTGTGTGTTGAGGAAGAAGAAGAAGAAGAAGAATTGCAAGTTTACCAAAAAATCAAGAAACTTAAAATAGAAGAAAAATAAATAAGATATATAATTAAATCCTTTTTCTTCTTTTTTTTCTGACTTTTACGAATTTCCGGTTAAATCACTTTGCAGTATTATAAAAAAAAATAATAATAATTAATAGATAAAAGATTATATTCCTCCATGACGTATAATTTGAGTGAGTTTTACCTCCCATTAATTACCACACACACACACACACACACACACACACACACACACACACACACACACACACACACACACACACACACACACACACACAACACAACACAACACAACACAACACAACACAACACAACACATTATTATTATTATTATTATTATTATTATTATTATTATACTTATTTTGTAAAGTATAAACTAGAAAATCTTATGTAACAACCATTAACTTTATATGTTTATTATATAGACATTTTATTTTTGTTATTCATATTCATTTGTTCTGTTATTTGTTTTCCATTCATTCAATTGATTTTTGTTTTTATTTTCTATACTTTTTTCTCGTGTGTGTGTGTGTGTGTGTGTGTGTGTGTGTGTGTGGTGTGTGTGTGTGTGGATGAATGTAACAAACTCGTGCATCAAAGAATGTATTTGAAATGAAGCTTGAACAATATTTCTTTCATCGTTGTTGTTGTTGTTGTTGTGAAGTTGTTGATACATTTTTATTTGTTTGTTAATTAGAAAAGTGTAAAGTGGTTATTACGAAGGAACAGAAAACTTTTGCTTGCTAATAATGAAAATATATTTGAAATTTGATGTTTGTGATGAAATTACAAGTTTCTCTTTCATTGATAGATTGATTAATTTACTAATTTATTCATTAATTCATTGATTCATTTATACATTATTCATCATCTAATTCATTCATTCATTTATTTATTCCTTTTCTCGTTCATTTATTGATATTTTCCTTTTTCATCCAGTCATTTATTTTAGTCATTCATTCATTCATTCATTTTCTTTTTCATTAATTAATTTTCTCATTATTTCATTCATCCATTCATTAATTATATCATTCATTCATTGACTTTATCATTCTTTCGTTCATTAATTCATTAGTATTATCATTCTTTCATTCATTCATTATTTGTATCATTAATTTTAAAGAGGAATTCTTCATGTATTTATAGAATGAAAACTGAATGACTGACTAATAATTATTTTTAAACATAAGATGAATGAAAAAGTTAAATAAGTATTAATCTGAACAACAAATATAATAAGTAGCGTTCAATGATCTATATATTCTTTATTTGTATTATTATTTATTTTTTAGGAATTGTTGAATAAAAATATTTAATTATAGACTGAAAACTGAGTGACAAACAGAGTAATTATTCTATACATTATTTGATGACAATGAATATTTGAATTAGAGAGAGAGAGAGAGAGAGAGAGAGAGATGAGAGAGAGATGAGAGAGAAGGGAATATATGGAAGAAAATGGAATGAGAGAAGAATACAATTAATGGGTAACTAATGTATTGTATATTTCACTGTATACTTAACTCTCTCCTAATGTTGACTGATTACTCTATACGTATACACACATAAGTATAGTGTCTTTAATGAAGTATATTGTCTTAACGTTAAATTGGGACCACTGAAGGAAATTGTGTATATATAATTATAATACGTAATGCAATTGATGATGAATGAAAGAAATTTGTTGTGTATATC
>JAPQNM010000029.1:915296-922796 GCA_029783475.1 Metacarcinus magister | reverse complement strand
AACCGTAAACACGTCTACTACTAAAGATCAAAGTTATTTTAAGCAGCTAAGTAGTGGCGGTGTTAGGAACGTGGCGGCAGAGAGGGTGAGGGAAGGACATTGACTGTAGGGAAGGGAGAGAGGGAGAGTAAAGAAGGAGAAACAGAGAGAGAGGGAGAGGAAGGGTGTGATAAAAACAGTGAAATGATAAGATAATGTTATGGTGTTATTGACTACTAAACGTGTGATATCTTGTACTACTTGTGAAGTGAGAATAACTGAATGATATAACTAAATGTGTTACGTGGCACCATCTGTCTTGTATAACCTGAAAGTGCTGTGACAGGGAGAGTTTCAGATCCTAACGGTGACATGGGAGTGAAAATGATAAGCGATTTTATGGGTGTACTTTGCCGGATTCTTAAAAAACGGAGCTCGGTAACCCTTCTTCTGATCCTCCTCTTCTCTGTCTCTCTCTTACGTACTATTAAAAAGGAGGAGAGGATAGAGGTGTTAGATAATGAGGAGGAGGAGGAAGGAGAGGAGGAATACATCACCCCCAACGAGGTCCTGCACGCCCTTGATATACTGGACAAGGCTGTGAGCACCGTGGAAGCCCCGTGTACTAAGATGGTGAGACTCGGAGGCTGTATTACATGTTCCCTGGATAAGAATACATGTGCTCTTGACGGTGCTAAGCTAGTGTGTCTTGACTCTGATGTCCTACCGCCACCTGGACACTGCCTCTCTCTCAACTTTGGTATTGGGTATGACTTCAGCTTTGACGTGGCGCTGGTTAACTATGGATGCCGTGTTATCGCCTTTGACCCAACTAATAATAACATAACGAATAGGGTTTACCAAGCTAACCTCACCAACGCGCTGCCCACCCCAAGGTCACCACGGCAAGGAGGAGGCTCAAGGGCACCACCACCATTTCGTAGGACCTTCCACGCCCTCAATCTCGGCCTGGCGAAGAAGGATAAGACGATATGGCTCAACCTAACGGAGGACGGAACCAGCTACAGGGACAATATCGTTACATTCTACACCCTCAGATCCATCCTTCACACACTAGACAACCCTCGCATTGACCTCCTCAAAATAGACATCGAAGGAGTGGAATGGGGTATCCTACATGAAATCCTTTACGCCCCTGACGCTACTGAAGTCCTACAACACGTCCGGCAGATCCTAATGGAGGTTCACTTTAACTTCATAAAGGCAACCATGTCCGCTGATGAGATCCTAAGGTCAACGTGGAAGGTGATTGAAGTCCTGCGTCGCCTGAAGGATCTTGGGTTCCACTTGGCATCCTCCGATCTCAATAATACTGCTCAAATTTACGTATCCTTCGGGAAATTTAAGTTAGCTATGTTTAGGGAAATTACGTTGCTTAGAAGACGCCCTACGTTAGGTTAGGGTGTGGGTATGGGCGTGAAGGTGTGGGTGGTGCTTCTGAAGGACTGAAGGATGAGTAGGATGTCTGACTTACTCTGTATTTACGTCAAATACACTTAGCAAAAATATATATACATTTTCACTCAAATTCCTATATAAGAAGAAAAAAATTGATAAGTTCCCCCTTACTTAACCTTATATTAAGATAAAGAAAACGCAGTGTGGCATACAAAATATTTCCTTTATTAAGACATATTAAATAACAAGGCACTCGGTATGTACAATTCTATTATACCAACGTGTGGTTTAGTTTTTAGTCTGCCCTCTCAGCATTATGCGTTACCAAAGAAAATGGGGTGTCATCAGTGTGTGTTGGGAGGAGTAAAGGTGTGTGTGTGTGTGTGTGTGTGTGTGTGTGTGTGTGTGTAAGAGGAATGCACAGAAGCAAATTACTACAAGAGTTAGTCTATTGAAACATCGAATCTTGCTTCACAAACGACGAACATAAATGACATTGAATATTAATACGTGATTGAAATTAGGAAGAAAAAAATATGTTTAATCCCCAAACAATTAATTATCAATAACACCAACTTACAAACATCAATTTATAGATAATCTCGCTACTACATACAATTTATTTTAAGAGTAAATTTTCTCATTTCCAAAAATTCCACTTTTTTTATATTTATTTTACTAACTAGCTAACTATTTCTTTTTAGTGAAGCTTAAAAGTGCTTAGAATAATTTTACAACCCAAGGCATCTGACAGACATCAAATTAATAACTCCAGGAGATCTATTTACAACAGTTAGAAAAGAAAATATTCATGATTTTATACAAGCCTTATATATGTATGTATGTATGTGTATGTGTGTGTGTGTGTGTGTGTGTGTGTGAGGTATTCTGGAAATATGTAAAATGGTATCCTTATATGTTATTATGTATATATATGTATATTAAGATACTATAAGGTACAGGCGTAGTGATAATCAATTTGACTCACTCTCAATATCTCTATCTCTAGCTATCTCACTTTCTCTCTCTTTCTCTCGCTCTATTTCTGTGTCTCTGTGTGTTCCCTCCCGTACGTGAAGGAACAGAGAAGTATGATAATAATAATGTATATATCACGTTTTATAATAATGATGATAATAATAATAGTAATAATGATAATAATAATGATAATATTGTTATTAAGTTAAAAAAAAAAGTTTATTATACTTTTTTTTACTCTATTTTATCTGTTTAAAGTTATTTTCTTGGGTTTTTCATTAAATATTTCAATAAATATATAAATAATGAGATTGTAAATATTTGAAGATAATATTACATTTTATATTTCATCCATTTTTTCATTTTTTTTTTATATTATCATTGTTTATAAGCTTTTTTCGTATTTCTTCTTTCATTTCCATAATTATGTGTTTCCTGTTTCGTATCTTATCATTATTTATTTATTTTTCCCTCATTCCCTCTTTCTCATTATTCATTCCATTCATTTATTCATCATTTCAAAATCTTCCAATGCCATAATTTCTTTCCTCCTTTTTTCATTCTGTCAATCACTTTATTATCATTATTTCATCACATTTATTTATTTATTTTCCTTATCCATCGCCTTTCCCTTCCTCTTATCTTTCCTCCTTTCCAACACTTTTTATTATTATTTTTATACTTACATCTCCGCCATATTTCCTCCCCTCAATATATATCATGAAGGGATAATTGCATTGTTCCCAGTAACGCTATTCCAATTTATCTTCTCAATTATCATTATTCTTCTTATTCTTTTGTATTCTTTATGTGTGACTATCCTTCCTTCCTTCCTTCCTTCTTTCTTTCTATTTGTTTCCTGTTCCCATATGTTCTTTTCTGCATTCTGCCTTATTTCCTTTCTTTCTTTTTATTATTTTTTTCTGCTACTATTATTATTTCTCTATTATTCCGCTTCCTGGTCTTCCTTCTTTCTTCCTTCCATTTATATTTATTTTCTACTTCTTACTCTCATTTTCTTTTTTTTATTTGTTTCCTGTTCTCTCACTTTCTCTTTTTAATTCCTCTTTAGCAAACGGATTTTATATATTCATTATTTTTGTTCTCTCATTTTCTCATCATGATTCCTCCTTAGCAAACAATATTATTTAATCTATTTTTCTCAATTTCTCTTCTTAATTTTTTTTTCTCTCACTTTCTTGTCTTCCTTCCTTCTTCCTTCCTTCAGGCTACTTTTACCACCTCCATCTTAGGCCAGCAGCATTTCCTCGGGCGTGTACCTTGTGTCCATAAGCTTCACCAATCCGAAGAAGGTGTTTTGGTGCCTCTTAACGGTCTCCAAGTTGTCATGCAGGTCGCGTACTCGGATCGCGGCGTTCTGAAAGGGGGTGATAGGGACCGATTATGTTTATTTATGTTTTATTTTGCATCTCTTTTTCTTTTTCTTATCTTATCTCTGGTTTACTTGGGATTTTTGGAAAGGGACATTAAATTTTTTTTTCTCTCTCTCTCTCTCTCTCTCTCTCTCTCTCTCTCTCTCTCTCTCTCTCTCTCTCTCTCTCTCTCTCTCTCTCTCTCTCTCATCTCTAATCTCTAATCTCTTATATATTTACCTTGCAAGGGGAATAGAAGGTACCACTCTTTCTTTCTTTTTTTTCTTTCTCTCGCTCTCTCTCTAATCTCTAATATATTTACCTTGCAAGGGAATGTAAGGTAATTGTATCTCTCTTTTTTTTCTTCTCTCTCTCTCTCTCTCTCTCTCTCTCTCTCTCTCTCTCTCTCTCTCTCTTTCTCTTTCTCACACACACACACACACACACACACACACACACACACACACACACACACACACACACACACACCTGTACACACTTACCCTGGGCAGGTAGGACAGGCCGCCCGTCAGACAGGTAGGGGCGGGTCGAAGGGCTGCCAGCTGACACTCTAATATTGGGATGTCGTCTACGAGGATTTGGAAACCACCTCCTGAACGACCTGACTTGTATAATACCTGTTGAATGGGGGTTGTTAGGGTCGTTAGGGTTGTTGTTGTTGTTATTGTTGTTGTTGTAGAAGGAATGTTACGAGAAAAATAATGGAAAGGAAATATATATACAAACTGAATGAGAATATAATCATTACAGACATGAATTATAAGAAATAAGACACACACACACACACACACACACACACACACACACACACACACACACACACACCTGGGCGTATAGGTAGTATAGACCAGCTTCCTTGACCTTGACAGCGCCTTGGTCCAAAGTATATTTCCTGTTCAGACCTAATTTGTCCATCCAAGCTGCAGGTGTCCATTCTAAGTGTTCACCTGTGCTCTGAATACCTGTGGAGATAGGATATGTAGTATTAGAGAGGGAAGGAGAGGGATAGAGAGGGATAGAGAGGGAAAGAGAGGGAAGGAGAGGTATAGAGAGAAAGTAAAAAGAAAACAGGAAAGAGTGAAAAGGTGGAAAAAACAATAGAGGAAGTGATAAAAAAGAATATGAAATAGATGTTAAAAGAGAAATAAAACTACAATAAGATAGAGAACGAAATAGAGAAAAAAAGAGCAAGTAAAAGATTAAAAAGAGTAAATATAAATATAAATAAATAAATAAAGAGAAAAGAAGACATTCGAATAAATAATAAATAATAATATAAAGAGAAAAAAAAATTAGAGAGAGAGAGAGAGAGAGAGAGAGAGAGAGAGAGAGAGAGAGAGAGATAGTTACCTTCCCCTGTAGTAGTGTTCCTGGAGGAGGCCCCGAAGTGAGCAAGGGTGATGAGGGGGTGTGCGCGGCGCCTCCTTCTGTGCTGCTTGTTCTTAGTGTTCCTACGCTTCTGCTGGAGAGAGAGAGAGAGAGAGAGAGAGAGAGAGAGAGAGAGAGAGAGAGGGAGAGGGAAGGGTTAGTTTTGGTAATAAGGTAGTAATATGTAAAGTTGTCTGTGTGTGTGTGTGTGTGTGTGTGTGTGTGTGTGTGTTGTTTTCTCTTTCTTTTTAAGTATTATTTCCATTTTTTTTAATTTTCTACTACATTTGTATTTTATTTATCTTCCTTTTTCATCCATCTTTCCTATCATCATTACTTTTCACCACCTCCTCCTCCTCCTCCTCCTCCTCCTCCTCCTCCTCCTCCTCCTCTACAATTACCTTTCCATAGAAGCTGCTAGTTGGTTGTCTTGCAAAAGCTATTGTTGATGTGGTTCCAGCGTTCTGTTCCACCACCTTCGGCGCCTCCTGCAGGTTGTCTGGCATCTGTAGGCTTGCTGGCGCCCTTGGAACTACGCTGTTAGGGCTTGAGAAGGTGTCGTCTGGGGAGGTGGCCTGGGAGGAGGGCAAGGGAAGGGAGTGTAGGAGTATAGGATGGGTGTGAGGATGTTAGGTCAGGTTAAGAAGGAAGGAGGAAGTAAAGGATGTTTGGATGGGAAGAGAGAAGGATGGATGAAGGATAGGAAAGGATATAGGGAGAAGGATGGAGGGAGGGGATGTAAGGAGGGAAAGGATGGAGAGAAGGAGAGGGAAAAAAATATATAATTATGAGAAATTAACTTTAATGAATGTGAAGGAAGAATAATTTGATAATACACACACCCACACACACACACACACACACACACACACACACACACACACACACACACACACACACACACACGTTAACTACCTTGACAAACGAGGTACGGAACACAACTGAGCCGGGTGACTTGTTAGACCGATTACGTGGCTTCTGTTGTCTTTTCGTCCCCCGCCTGGACCCGTGCAGGCTCTGGGGGGGCGGCAAAGGGGGTTAGGGGGTAGTGGGGGGGGGAGGGATGGTTATACACACACACATACATACATACACACTAACAATATTACTCATAGTTAGGTTTAAGTAAAATATTAAGCAGAATCAACAACTACAGGTATTTATAATTAAACTATATTACACGTTAACTACATATTATTACTCTAATTAAGCTTACTCGTCAACTAGAGCATTTATTAACTAACTACAAAACTACAAACACACACACATTAATATTCTAGCAGTCACCCATTAAAACAAACACAACTTTCTATCAACCAACACCATTTTCTTCCTTACACTCCCTCTAAAATACCTTGGTACGGGATCTTCTCTGCGTGAGGCGAGATCTGCGGTAAGACGGTGGGGTACTTGGGAAGATATTTTCAGCTAGCTCGTTCTCTTCCCCATTCGTTGAGTCGATTTGTCTGACACCACTCCTGGAGGAAAGGGTAGCAGGGCCTGAGGGATTGGGCAACCTTGAACGTGTCCTTTTGGGTACCCACAAGTTGCTTACTCTGTAGGTGAATAGCTGGGGTTAGTTAGGCAGAAGGAGGTTAAGAAGGAAGGTTAGGTAGGAGATGTAGGATAGGTTATAGGATGAGTTGTAGGATTTAGCGTAGGATGCAAGGATTAAAGGAAGCAGGAGACTTGTGATAAAGGAGAATGATAGATGTAGAAGAGTGATAGGAAGGAGGAAGATGAGATATAAGATAGATAGAGAGGGTTAGGTGAAGAATGGAAAGAAATGGAAAAAGGAAGATTATGAGAGAATACATATAGCTAAATAGACGAAAGAGGAAGAGGAGGAGAACCAGAAGAAAATAGATTTATAAAGAAAATTAAAGAAAGAATATTTAATACATTACACAGGAAATTAATCGTGTTTGATGTGGACAGTGTGTGAAGAATTATAAGGTTCAAAGAGTCGAAGAAAACGAGGTCAGAATGCATAGTTATAATATTAGATGAAGCTCAGTAGGAGTGATAGTTTTATTTTTATATGAATGTTTTTTTAATCTGTAAATTTTATAAAAGATAGATTAGAGAAGGAGATTAATATTATAGTTTGTTTATTGTATATGATTTTGGAAGGAGTGTTTGTTTAGAAAGATACTTAATATAGCACACAAACATAAGAAAATAACAAAGAGTAATATATTAGAAGTAAAACAAAAATATCAAAGAAATACTGAAGAAAGCATGGATAGACAAACCAAGATTACAATATATATATAAAACCAGTCACAAATATTTCTTTTATTCAACTTTATGTCAAATTATATATAAAAAAAAAAGACAATAATAATATAAATGCCATGTC
>JAPQNM010000029.1:900296-912796 GCA_029783475.1 Metacarcinus magister | reverse complement strand
TATGCTGTATAAAGACTGTACTCTATGTTTGTCTATTATACAAACACTCATAGTAATAATAGTTTGGTTTACTCATGTGTGTGTGTGTGTGTGTGTGTGTGTGTGTGTGTGTGTGTGTGTGTGTGTGTGTGTGTGTGTGTGTGTGTGTGGTAGCGTGTAGGTCAGTTAGTCATCACACATTCGTTATACGCTAAAAAATACACCGAATGATCGTAAATGTCAACGTATAACGAGACGAACGTAAAACGAAACCCGAGCTCCCGAAATTTTATCAACTAGTTCGTGGGATTTTCTTTTTCTTTTTCTTTTCCACTTTAAGATCAAGATGAAGTCCTGTTTGCATGCAGAATATAAGAGAAAAGGAGAAAAACATGTTAAGAAATGTCTGTTAATTCTCTCTTTCTCACCAAATGTTTCATAAGACGAGAAAAATTGTTGGAAAGGAGGACACGAAGAATATTTTTTGTATATTTTTGTTGGTGTCCTGAGAGTAAAACAGAGACAGAGAAACGAAGGAATTTATAGTTTTTTTTATGTTTCAGATTTTGCTCACCAGGGAATGAAGGCGAGGGATCCATGCCAGCAAACAAACAAACAAACACACAAACAAACAAGATAAGATAAAAACAGGAGAAGCAGAACACACGAACGAACGGACAAGGACAAACAGGAAAATTCAGTCACACATTTGGCGGGAAAATAAGATTAATTTTAGGTACGTATGAGAAGAAGAAACATTTGTGACTAAAATATTGAAGTAAACTAAGATATTTAACTTAACTGAAGAAAATTATATAGAAAAACAAAAGAAAAAGCAACAAACACAAACACAAACCACACTCATCAACATAAAAAAAAGATAACATTAAAAAATTAAGAAAAAATAGATGAAAGTATAAGTGAAGCGATAAAGGACTGAACCTCCTGTTGTCCTGACGCTCTTTTGTTTAGTAATAGAGGCGAGTCTTGCACTTATATATTTTTTTTAATTCATATCCTTTCACGTCCTTTCCACTTACTGTCTGAAGGGCCACACCACGGAGCCCGAGGGGTCGAGGAGGCCGTCCCTACGAGGGGAAAGGAGGGGAAGGTGAGGGGAAGGACGTGGTGGCCGCCAAGCAACAAGGAAAACAGGATAAACAACACCAACCATTGCCAAACACTTGCTTCGTAATTATACAAAGAGGTAAGTAGCTGTTTGTTTCCCTATAAGAATGATGATTTAAGTGTGTGTTTTTATGTTTAGTTTTAAAGGAAAATAAGAATGTTTATGGTTTAGAAAATGTTATTTGATTTTCGTATAGACTTCATGAATAGTTTTGTTTTTCTATTAATTAAAAGAATGAAAAAAGAGGATAAAGCAGTGTTTCTGTTATTTTTTTTAAAGAAGTTTTGTGAATATGAAATAATAATGTAAAGATTATGATTAAATATTCACTTCGATAATAACAAAAAGAAAGATAATGAAAAAAAGGAAGTTAATTATTACATTATATATTTGTTTATATGAAATCATTATGTATTATGTATATTTGTTGTGTGTGTTTGAAGAGACGTAAATAGATAATAATGATAAATGATGAATAATATGTTAACAATATAATGTAGCGTCGTTTAGTATGTTAATGAAATAATTATAGATTCAAATTTATTTCTGAGATACGACCAAAAAAAAAGGTTTAAAAGATATTTCGTTTATGAAGCTTTGTAAACATTCAAGGTTTTAACAAGAAAGAAAAAAAAGCAGGAAAGTGAGAATATTGATGAGAATTATTTGAATATTCGTGATTGTAATGAAAGATTTTTACATTGTTGATAAGAAAGGAATGTGTAGGAGACGGATTGTGTTTATATTCAGTAAGTGTAAATTAAATAATATAAGTAAGGGGGAGAGAGAGAGAGAGAGAGAGAGAGAGAGAGAGAGAGAAAACGGGAAATACACAAATATTTTCCACGAATCACATACAAACATTAAAAAAAATCTATCAAACATACATTTTCGAAGGAGAGACACACCCAGAAAAGAAAAAAAAACGGTAAAAAAAAATAATAAATTACCCTTCCCTTCACCCCCCCATCGCCCCTTCCCTTCCCTTCCCTTTACCTGTGATGGGGTTTGATGGGACTCTCTGTGGACTCTTGGGAGATCTGGCTCTGTGATTGGTCCTCCTCCTCCACGTTGTTCAATAGGGAGTCGTAAATAGTTAGGCCTCTTGGAGCAGCTTGACTCTGTGGGGGGGAGGAGGGAGGAGGAGGAAGAAGTAGAAGAAGAAGAGGAAGAGGAGGAGGAGGAGAGATTAGTGTTTAGTTCTCTCTTGGAAGATAATAATAATAATAATAATAGTAATAAAAGTAGTAATAATAGTAATAATGATAATAATAAGTGGTCAACAAATCAATGAAAATAATAATAAAAGCGATAATTGATAGATATTAAAATTATAATAAAATAAATAAATAAATAAATGAATAAATAAATTAAATAAACACGTACAATACAGGACCTTGAATGCCTTGACCTTCTGTGACGTCACGTGCCCTTCTTGACCTTGTCCCTCCCAGCCTGACGCAGTGACACCCCCGCGTGACCCCCTGGCCTTACCACTCACCAAGATGACCTTTGGCTATCACGTGACCTTTCATCCCACCCACTAAAATGACCTTACTAATATGATGACCTTTTGACCTAAGATGATAGCCACGCCCACTTTTTTTTAGTTGTAGTGTGGTTGTTTGGTATTTTCTGACCTTATATTTTCCCTCTAAATGAAGTTATTGAATGTTGTTTAATTAACTTTATTTTCCCATAACATGAAAATAATAAGGGAATATTGTCCTACTTATTTTCAGTTTCCCTTAAAATTAACTCGAAAAATATTGAATTTCTTCCAAATCAGATTAATTATTTTTCCACCATAGAAAAACATGAATATAAGAAAGAAAGAAAAAAAAGATAATAATACACGCACTAAATTTACTTAAACTTATGTAACTAACTGTCATAACTTCACAAAACTTCTAAAATAAAATCAAAACTTCACAAAAAATCAATTATAACTTCTCAAAACATCACCAAAACACCAATAACTTCCCTAAACTTCACATAACTTCCCAAAACTTCACCAAACTTCACACAAAAAACCCCTCAAACTTCCTCCACCTCCTTATCACCTGCACGTGTTATCTCACCTTGAGGTTGCTGCTGTAAGGTCGTTCATAGATAGGAACATTGGGTGGGTCTGGCAGGTCGTTCTCCACACTGTTAACCTGTCGTCGTCGCCTCACCACACGATGCACCGTGATGCCCTCCTCGCCGGCCTGCACAAAGAAAACAGGGGTCAGGTTAAGGGTAAAGAAAATGAGGTGAGGTTGAGGTAAAGAAAATGGGGTGAGGTTGAGGGTAAAGAAAATGGGGTGAGGTTGAGGGTAAAGAAAATGGGGTGAGGTTTAGGTAAAGAAAATGGGGTGAGGTTTAAGGTAAAGAAAATGGGGTGAGGTTTAGAGAGTAAAGAAAATAGTGAGGTTTAGAGAAAATAGAGTTAGGTTTAGGGTAAAGAAAATAGGGTGAGGTTTAGAGGTAAAGAAAATAAGATAACGACAAAAACAAAGACAGGAATTAATAGGAGATTCAAAATAACTCTCTTTCTCCTCCTTAGATAAAGAAAATGAGATGAGGTTTAGAGGGAAAGAAAATATTTAGAAAGAATAAGAAGAGGATACAGGAAATAGAAGGAAGGAGAGATGAGAGAGAGAGAGAGAGAGAGAGAGAGAGAGAGAGAGAGAGAGAGAGAGAGAGAGAGAGAGAGAGAGAGAGATAGGTTAGGTAAGGTGCGAGAGGAATGTGAGAGAGAGAGATTGGTGAGTGAGAGAGAAATGACTACACGAACACAATGTAATACGAGCTGACCAACAACTCTCTCTCTCTCTCTCTCTCTCTCTCTCTCTCTCTCTCTCTCTCTCTCTCTCTCTCTCTCTCTCTCTCTCTCTCTCTCTCGCTAAGTCTGGTTCATCAGTCCTTCCCACCCAATTCCAGCTTCTTTCCACCCACGCCTCCGCCCCACGCCCACACGCCCACGCCCCCCACCCCCCTCCCCCCTCCGCCCCCCCGCCCAACCCAGTATTAAGTGAAATAACAACATAATTGCTCGTTTATTCAAGGTCTTTGTTCCTCTATCCCCCTGAGAGAGAGAGAGAGAGAGAGAGAGAGAGAGAGAGAGAGAGAGAGAGAGAGAGAGCATTCTTGAAACATTACATCAACTTTCGTGAGAAGAAATTTTTTACAATAACTGTTTACCTTATATAAAAAAAAAAAAAGAGAGAAATTCCTTAACAAGTTATATCACTTCCTAAAAGGGAGAGAGAGAGAGAGAGAGAGAGAGAGAGAGAGAGAGAGAGAGAGAGAGAGAGAGAGAGAGAGAGAGAGAGAGAGAGAGAGAGAGAGAGCTAGCTAAGCACTTAAAGTTAGATTAGTTTTAATGCAACTTAAGCAGGTGGAAGGTATCGCTTGCTTTAAGGAGGAGGAGGAGGAGGAGGAGGAGGAGGAGGCAAGAAGGAAGAAGGAAGAGGGAGGGAAAGAAAAGAAAAAATACAATTAAGAACAATGAATAGTTATGAAAGGAAATGACGACAGAATGTTTACAGAGAGAGAGAGAGAGAGAGAGAGAGAGAGAGAGAGAGAGAGAGAGAGAGAGAGAGAGATTCCACGGGCCAATGTTGTCTTCTCTCTCTAAACATTGTATTTCCTTTGTTTAGATATGACATGCCACACGAGGACGTTATCTCTCTCTCTCTCTCTCTCTCTCTCTCTCTCTCTCTCTCTCTCTCTCTCTCTCTCTCTCTCTCTCTCTCTCTCTCTCTCTCTCACGATTCAGGAGTTAAATGATAATTGATATTCCTCCTTCCCTCCTCATTTTTCTTCTCTTCCTTCCCTTCCTTCTCTCCCTCTCCTCCCTTCCTCCCCTCCCTTTCTTTCCTCCACTCCTCCACCTCTTCCTCCACATTCCTCCCTTAAAGGAATGATTATTACTCTAACCACATATAGATAGAAAAAAAAGAGAGAGAATGAAAAAAAAATAGAAGAGAATGAGTATATTAATTTGACCTTCGAAAAAAAAGAGAGAAAAAAAGAGAGAGAGAGAAAAAAAAAACCCTATCATCTTTACCTTTTCTGTTCAGGTGAGATTAAAAAAGAAATCCTTATACAGGTAAACATCTAATTAGCAATGTCACTTATTATTATTATTCCTATTATTATCTTCACTTCCTCCTCCTCTTCCTCTCTTTTAAGGAAGAGAGAGACAGGGTAATAGAGATGAGAGTAGCTACCTGTGTGTGTGTGTGTGTGTGTGTGTGAGAGAGAGAGAGGAAGAGAAGAGAAGAAGAAGGGAAGGGGAAGGGAAAGATTAGAAAAGAACAGGAAAGTAAAAGAAAGGAAGGGAAGGGAAAGGAAGGGGAGGGAAGGAAAGGAAAGTAAAGGGAAGGGAAGGGAAGGGAAGAGAGGAGATGAAACGTGGGAATAATCTTTTGAGTTGTGTTTACCTTTAGTCAACTTTACCTGTCATTGCCAAGGTTATTCCTATTTATATACTATTATACTATTATAATGCACCTGTATGATACCTGTGCTGTTGTATCCAAGAGGAGGAGGAGGAGGAGGAGGAATACAAGGAAATACAAACAGCAACAGACTAATAAACATAGAAATATAAGGATCTAGGAAAAA
This sequence comes from Metacarcinus magister, assembly GCA_029783475.1. NCBI lineage: Eukaryota > Metazoa > Arthropoda > Malacostraca > Decapoda > Cancridae > Metacarcinus > Metacarcinus magister. Next base: position 907,074 of record JAPQNM010000029.1, on the reverse strand, counting down.
TAACAGAAATTACGCTTACAAAATTATTAGCTTATTTAATATATTTTCTTGATTTCTTTGCTTATTAATGTTTTTTATGGTTTGTAAAATTATTATAGTTGTTTTCTAGTTTTTCCAAAGTGTTTTTATAATGTTGTGTTTGTTATTGAGTGAAATCCAAGTGTGTATTCCTGCATCTCTCTCTTCAAGTGTTTGTTTGACATTAAAACTTCGTTAACAAGTGTTATTGTGCATTGTAACATCAACAAATTTTATTAACATAATGTTTCTCGCATCTGTCATGAATACGAATTTTTTTTTTTTCTGAGCCTAAAAATGTATCAGGATTGGGGTGGAAGTGAGTTTTTATCATTTTACTGTTTAACTATCAGTCCTACGGGAATATTTTATATAACCTAAAGTGTTAAGCTTAAAAAGTTCTATATAAAGCATTGATAATAGTCTTAATTACTCACACTGTTTTGTAGAAATAATGGGTGATAAAAAGTATTTTTGATCAACACAAATCTATACTTTTTTCAGTTGTTTAAAATTCAAATACATTGTTTTGTAGCTCATTAGGGAGGAAATTTCATGCTCGATCTTTTATGTTCTATACATTATTTACGTAAACCTCATAGTTTTTGAGTAATTTTAATAAACAATATTTGTCATCAAAATCCTAAGGGTGTACCCTGGATATTTTGGTGGAAAATATTCATATTTTTGAATGTGATGAAAATTGTTACATAAATGTTCTTTGGCGCCAAGAACACGATGGTGGACTCAGTTTTGTGATTACTTATATATTAAACACTGTTTCACCCTAAAATAAAGTATATTAAGTCAGTTGTACTCGGCAAGCCAAGGTGAAACAGTGTTTAATATATAAGTAATCACAAAACTGAGTCCACCATCGTGTTCTTGACGCCAAAGAACATTTATGTAACAATTTTCATCATATTCAAAAATATGAATATTTTCCACCAAAATATCCAGGGTACACCCTTAGGATTTTGATGACAAATATTGTTTATTAAAATTACTCAAAAACTATGAGGTTTACGTAAATAATGTATAGAACATAAAAGATCGAGCATGAAATTTCCTCCCTTATTAGCTACAAAACAATGTATTTGAATTTTAAACAACTGAAAAAAGTATAGATTTGTGTTGATCAAAAAAACTTTTTATCACCCATTATTTCTACAAAACAGTGGGAGTAATTAAGACTATTATCAATGCTTTATATAGAACTTTTTAAGCTTAACACTTTAGGTTATATAAAATATTCCCGTAGGACTGATAGTTAAACAGTAAAATGATAAAAACTCACTTCCACCCCAATCCTGATACATTTTTAGGCCCGAAAAAATTGAAAAATTCGTATTCATGACAGATGCGAGAAACATTATGTTAATAAAAGATGTTGATGTTACAATGCACAATAACACTTGTTAACGAAGTTTTAATGATTCAATAACACTTGTAACAATAAACAAAGAAAAATAAGAATCTATGAAAAATAATAATAAAGAGGAGGAGGAGGAAGAGGAGGAAGAAGAGGAGTAAGATGAGGTGGAGGAAGAGGAGGAAGAGGAAGAGGTAGGAAGTGTGTATGTGTTTGGACATTCCTCAAGGTGTGTCTGTGTGTGTGTGTATTTATACGTACACACGCACATACATTCACATTTTCTCACGAACCTGCCACATTACGTACACACACACACACACACACACACACACACACACACACACACACACACACACACACACACACACACACACACACTTACGTACACACACGCACACAATGACTAGCAATACTTACATCATGAACGTTTTTTGGTGATCTCCTGTGTACATTATGACAGCTGAGTTTGTGTGTACACGTAATGCTTCTTAAAATACGCACATGACCAAGCCTTTGTGTAGTTGTGTGTACATTATACTCATACGTACATAGATACGTACATATCATAAAATTGAACAAAATGATGATGATGATGATGATAACCTTTGTTAATGACCTCTGTTTGACCTTCTCTTCCTCCTCCTCCTCTTCTTCCTCCTCCTCCTCCTCCTCCTCCTCCTCTCCTCCTCCTCCTCCTCCTACTCCTGTTGCTGCTCTTTCTCCTTCTCCTCTTTCTTCTTCCACCACCCACACCATCTCCTCCTCCTCCACCTCCTCCTCCTCCTCCTCCTCCTCCTCCTCCTCCTCCTCTGGTCTGTACTATATCCTGAGAATCGTACCTTCACCCCTCCATTCCCTCCCTCTTTTCATTCTTCCTTCTCCTCTTCCCTCCCTCCCTCCCTCCCTCCCTCCTCCCTCCCTCTCTCTCCCTTCCCTCCCTCCCTCTCTCCCTACTGTTCTGGTCATCAAATATATACACACATAAGAGAGAGAGAGAGAGAGAGAGAGAGAGAGAGAGAGAGAGGTGTTAATATTAAGTCACTTCAAACGTTGTATTGTTTAGAGAAATATTACGTCATCTCCCTTTTTCCTTTTTTTTTCTTCTTTCTTATGTATCACACCCTTTTCCTCCTCCTCCTCCTCCTCCTCCTCCTCCTCCTCCTCCTCCTCTTACTCTATTTATAACACTCCCATTTCTCCATCCTCTTCCTCTCTCTCTCTCTCCTTTTCTCTTCATATCTATCCATTGAGAGAGAGAGAGAGAGAGAGAGAGAGAGAGGAGAGAGAGAGAGAGAGAGAGAGAGAATATATATCGTATTAGTGATGCTTCTGTGTGTGTGTGTGTGTGTGTGTGTGTGTGTGTGTGTGTGTGTGTGTGTGTGTATTTGTCCTTGTGTATGTGTTTGTGTGTGTGTGTTTAAGTTAAGTAAAGCCAATTTAAGTATTTTTAAAGAAAGTCAACAATTGCATTAATATTGTCTTGCAGTAAATATTAAACATTATTCCTTATTTTTTTTATTTGACACATTTCTATTATATATATATTTTTTATTTTTTTTTTATTATCTATTTAATTTATTCTATTTATCTATCTTTATCTATCAAGAGGGAGTAGCCAAGAGGAGAAAAATATATTGAAAACTATCTCTAATGTCATTTTTATCTTATTTGAAACTATCTTTAATAATTCATTTGTGTATTGTTTAGAAAAATAATTATTCGTCTCTCTCTCTCTCTCTCTCTCTCTCTCTCTCTCTCTCTCTCTCTCTCTCTCTCTCTCTCTCTCTCTCTCTCTCTCTCTCTCTCTCTCTCTCTCTCTTTGAAACATTTGAAACTTCGAATAATATGAGAAATTTAAGACGACAAGGAAGAAGAAGGAAAAGAAAGAGAGAAGAGGAAGAAGAAGGAGAAGAAAGAGAAGAAAGAGAGAAAGAGGAAGAAGGAAATAAAAGAAAGTTGAGAAGTCACACCTAATTTTGGAAGCTTAAAAGAAGAGTGACAAGAAGTGTAATTATGTATATGTGTGTGTGTGTGTGTGTGTGTGTGTGTGTGTGTGTGTGTGTTGACGTGCAGTTGCTCGCTCCATTGTCTTACCTCATGTGCGTGGGCGTGTGGGCGTGAATTGCATGATTGAGTGTGTGTGTGTGTGTGTGTGTGTGTGTGTGTGTGTGTGTGTTTAAGCGTGACATCATATAGCGTGTGGGTGGATGGAGAGAGAGAGAGAGAGAGAGAGAGAGAGAGAGAGAGAGAGAGAGAGAGAGAGTACAAAACCAGCAGTGAAAAAAGATGTAGATAAATTTCCACTTCTTTTTTTCCCTCTCTTTTTTTCCCAATTTTTTTCCCAATTTTTTTCCTCTCTTTCTTTCCCTCTCTCTTTTTTTCCCTCCTTGACCTCCACCTTCACATCCTGCACTAAGGTGACCCACATCCACTTATGCTGTGTCATGCTCCCTCTCTTTCTTTCTCTCTCTTTTTTTTTTTCTTCTCTATCTCTCTTTTTCTCTATCTCTCTCTCTCTCTCTCTCTCTCTCTCTCTCTCTCTCTCTCTCTCTCTCTCTCTCTCTCTCTCTCTCTCTCTCTCTCTCTCTCTCTCTCTCTTTAGTCCTCCAGTTTCACTTCCTCCTTTCTCTTTCTACTTTTTTTTTTGTTTATTTATCTCACTTCCGTGTTTCATTTATTTATTTATTTATTTATTTATTTATTTATGTGTTTTTTGAGGAAATATTTTGTTTTTTCTCTCTCCCTCTTTCTCTATCTTTCTTTCTCTCTTTCTTTCTTTTTCTCTCACATACATATTCACACACATATACATACATACAGTCCTTTCTCCCTATTCCTCCTCCTCCTCCTCCTCCTCCTCCTCCTCCTCCTCCTCCTCCTCCTCCTCCTCCTCCTCCTCCTCCTCCTCCTCTTTGCAACCATTCAGTGTATCTATCTATCTATACCTCTATCTATTTGTTTGTTTGTTTGTGTGTCTGTTTGTCTGTCTCACACACACACACACACACACACACACACACACTCACCCTTTCATGGAGTGTGTGTGTGTGTGTGTGTGTGTGTGTGTGTGTGTTTAAACCGGTTGTTGTCCGTCTGTCTGTCTGTTTGTCTTTCGTTTAGTTTAGCACAGACGGGAAGCTGAGAGATAGAAGGACACAAAGATCGATGGCTAAGATAACCCTTTTGTGTCAGACTGTGAGAGAGAGAGAGAGAGAGAGAGAGAGAGAGAGAGAGAGAGAGAGAGAGAGAGAGAGAGAGATTGTGTGTGTGTGTGTGTGTGTGTGTATTTATTTCATCATTCCAGAGCGCCAAATAGATTTTTTTCCTCTCTCTCTTTCTCTTTTTCAATACTTGCTGACTACTCTTCTTTCTAAACCTGTCACCTGTGAATTGATAAGGTAATTAAAGACAGAGAGACAGAGAGAGAGAGAGAGAGAGAGAGAGAGAGAGAGAGAGAGAAGAGAGAGAGAGAGAGAGAGAGAGAGAGAGAGAGAGAGAGAGAGAGAGAGTCACACCCTGTAGTTGCTAGTATAGACTGTCTAACGAGTAACACATGTGAATTTCGATCATGTTTGGAATGTAGAGAATACTAATGCACCACCACAATCACCACCACCACCACCACCACCACCACCACCATCACCACCACCACCACCACCACCACCACCACCACCACCACCACCACCACCACCACCACCACTACTCTTGTTTCTCATTTAAATTCCTAAATCTTCACATGTTTTTCCTCTGTTGTGTGTGTGTGTGTGTGTGTGTGTGTGTGTGTGTGTGTGTGTGTGTGTGTGGATCGTATTGTAATCATTACTATTACTACTACTACTATTACTATCACTACAACGAAAGACTATTACCAAACACACACACACACACACACACACACACACACACACACACACACACACACACACACACACACACACATCGTTCCAGATACATCAAACTTATGGTACTTGGCCCGTCTCCAGGGAATGACTCACACACACACACACGCACACACACACACACGAGAGAGAGAGAGGAGAGAGAGAGAGAGAGAGAGAGAGAGAGAGAGAGAGAGAGAGAGAGAGAGAGAGAGAGAGAGAGCAGGGGTTGCTTCAAGGGGTGTCTGGTCGTTTGTGGTTGAATTGTGGTTGATTTGAATGACTTTATGTTCGTTTTAGTAGGTTTTAGTAGTTTTATTCTTGGTGTTTTTATTTTTATTTTTTTTATTTTATGGTGTTTTATTTTCATGTTTTATTAGTTTTTTTCTTCCTACTTGTGTTTTTTTTTTCTTTTCTTTTCTTTTTTCTCTATTTTCTGTTTTATTATTTTTTTTATATTGTATTTTTTTTTTTCGTTTTTTCTGTTTGTATCGTTTTCAGAGAGAGAGAGAGAGAGAGAGAGAGAGAGAGAGAGAGAGAGAGAGATTAATATGCAGATTACACACCCTTTATAAAATTATCTCTGTGTATGTATGTATGTGTATGTGTGTGTATGTATGTGTATGTGTGTGTATGTATGTTTAGCTCTTTAATATGTAAATCTAACGCATTAAATTCATGTGCGTTTTATGTGTACACGAAGAGAGACGATGCTCTATGTATGTGTGTGTGTGTGTGTGTGTGTGTGTGTGTGTGTGTGTGTGTTGATAATGATAACTATGATGATAATAATAACAATAATAATAACAATAATAATAATAACAATAATGATAATAATAATAATAATAACAATAAAAATAATAATAATAATGAAAATAAAAGAGAGAATAAAATATGAATAAAAGAGAGAATAAGATAACTGTAAAAGAAAGAAAGAAAGAAAGAAAGCCAAGATAGGATGGGCGTGGCGAGGAAAAGAGAGAGAGAGAGAGAGAGAGAGAGAGAGAGAGAGAGAGAGAGAGAGATAGAGATAGAGAGAGGAAGAAAAAAAAATGCTAAAAAAGGATATGAGGAATGAGATGCACGAGGAGGAGGAGGAGGAGGAGGAGGAGAGGAGGAGGAGGAGGAGGAGGAGGAGGAGGAGGAGGAGGAGGAGAGTAAGGCTTGCCAAGAGAAAGTGTTTGAGTATGTCACTAAATTTTTCCTTCAAACATACAGGGAGAGAAAGGGGGGAAGGGAGGGAAAGGGGGGGGTAAGGGAGGGAGGGAGGGAAGGGAGGAATGAAAAATAGGCCTAAAATATTAATAGAAGAAACATTCCCATAAATTGTAACACACACACACACACACACCTGTTCCTCCACACACCTGACCTTCACTAACAACCATTTACCTGCCCAAGGGAAGGTAATATTATGTACCAGGTATGAGTCAGATATTGTACCCCCCCTTCCTCTACCCCCCCTTCCTCTACCCCCCCTCCCTCTACCCCCCCTTCCTCTACCCCC
>JAPQNM010000029.1:849692-864692 GCA_029783475.1 Metacarcinus magister | reverse complement strand
CAAGGAAGAATCTGAAGAAAACGAAGACTGCCCAACCGACTGTACTGCCGTGGATCTCGATGGCCCGATATGCGCTTCCAACGGCAATGTTTACAACTCCACATGTGACTTGAAGTATCAGACGTGTGGGTGAGTGCGTGCTCCTGTGTATGTGTGTATGTGTGTGTGTGTGTGTGTGTGTGTGTGTGTGTGGGTCTTTTATTATTTGTTATTATTATTATTATTATTATTTATTTATTTATTTATGCGGATTCATATTAATTCCTATTTCTTCGTGATTTTGTGTTTTTATTTCTTTTATTATCTATGGTTTTTTTTTCTTCTTCATTATTTTTTATCTATCTTTTATTTTATCATTTCCTTTTTCTGCGTAAATTTTCTTTCTATGCATGGTAACAATACATATTACACACACACAGAGAGAGAGAGAGAGAGAGAGAGAGAGAGAGAGAGAGAGAGAGAGAGAGAGAGAGAGAGAGAGAGAGAGAGAGAGAGAGAGAGAGAGAGAGAGAGAGAGAGAGAGAGAGAGAGAGAGCAATAACAACAACAACAACAAAAACATGAAATTTAGGTCAGGCAGAGGCAGAGGAGGGGAAGGGAAGGAGATAGGAGGGAGAGAGAGAGAGAAAGAGGTAGGAGGGAGGGAGAGAAAGAGAAAGAGAAAGGAGGAAGGGAAAAGAACGGGGAAGGAATAACATTATACCACACACACACACACACACACACACACACACACACACACACACACACACACACACACACACACACACACACACACACTCATCCTACCGTCTTTATATTCCAGACAGCGTGTAGTGAAGACCTTATTGAAACATTGTCCTACCACCAAGTACTGCCAAGACGTGTGTTTCTACTCCTTCAAGCCGGTGTGTGCATCAGACAGAAGACTCTACAATAACGAATGTCAGATGAAGATAAGAAACTGTGGGTGAGTTTGAGAAGGCAAGGCTAGGGTTGGGTTGGGTTAGGTTAGGTTGGGTTGGGTTGGGAAGGGAAGGGAAGGGTTAGGTGAGGTAGGGATGGGTAGGGTAGAGAATTAAATGTAATGAAAGGGTTGGGTAGGGAAGTGATGGGTAGGGAAGGGATAAATAGAGAAAGGAAGGTAATGGAAGGGATGGGTAAGGAATGAAAGAGTTGAATAAGGTTAGGTTAGGGTAAGTAAGGGAAGGGTTGGATAGACTAGGGAAGGAAAGGGAATGGAAAGGAAATTGAAGATATAATGATGAACGGTCTTCCCCCCCCCCCTTCCTCCCCCAGCCGCCACATCTTCAAGCTGCCCATGGGGGAGTGTCGCCCCATGGAGAGGATGCCCGGGGCGTGTCCAGTCTCGTGTGGAGGTGAACCGATTAACCCCGTGTGTGGCTCCGATGGCTACCTCTACGATAATGAGTGTGATATGAGACGACTCACCTGTGGGTACGTGTGTGTGTGTGTGTGTGTGTGTGTGTGTTTTTATCTCATTAGTGTTACCTGTTTTTTTTTTTATTTATTTATTTTTTTATTTATTTATTTTTTTATTTATTTATTTATTTATTTATACGGTGGAGTTAAAATTCGTTGTGTCCTATTGCTGTTTTTTTTATCTTCTTTTTTTCTTATCTTATCTATCTTATCTATTTTTTTTCATATGTATATAAGTGTTTTGCATATAAATAATGGTAGTAGTAGTAATAGTAATGGTGGTAGTAGTAGTAGTAGTAGTAGTAGTATAAATGATAATAGTAATAATAACAATAATAATAATCTCTCCCCCTTCTATTTTCATTCCCCTTTCTTTCCTCTCTCTTCCTCTCTTCTTCTCTCCCCTCTCTTCCCCTCCCTTCTTCTCTCTTTCCCCTTTCCTTCCCTCTCTTCTCCCCTTTTATTTTCCCTCTTTTCCCTTTCTTTTTATCCTCCTCTCTTTTTTTTCCCTCTCATTTTATTACCCTCTCCCCTCTCTCTCCCCTCTCTTCCCCTCTCTCCCCTTCCTCAACTTGCCTCCAGGTCTCGTGGGGCCGGAGCAGTGTACGAGGTAGCTATGGCCAAATGTGAGAAGAGGAAGAAATGTGACAAAATCCAATGTCCCAGCGTGTTGGACCCTGTGTGTGGCAGTGATAGCAAGACTTACATAAACTACTGCTTCTATTACCAAGCCTCATGCAAGTACGTGTGTGTGTGTGTGTGTGTGTGTGTGTGTGTGTAGTTTATATCTTTAATCATCTTGCAATACTTCCTAATTTAACATCCTTCGGCTTTTTTCTCTTACTATTATCATTCATTCTCTCTCTTTTTTTTTCTCTCTCTTTTCGTTCTTCTTTTCTCATATTATCTCTTCCATTGCATTTGTCTTTAAAAATTTTCCTTACCTTCCTATCCCTTTACTCTCATATTCCCCTCACACCATCTACCTACCTACTTGTCTCACACCTCACCCATCACCCTTTCCTCTTCGTCACCCCCGGCAGGAGAGGCGTGGAGTGGGCTCATTATGGCAGGTGTACAGATCCAAGTCAAGAGGATTCGTGCCCTGAAGATTGCCCCAAAACAGATCTAGATGAATTCCCAGTGTGTGGCTCTGATGGCAATGCCTATACGTCTTATTGTGAGATGAAACGACGAACCTGTGGACAGAAGTGAGTGTACCTACCTGTGTGTTGGTTAGGTTAGGTGAGGTGAGGTGAGGTGAGGTTTGGTTAGGTGGGCTTATCTGTCTTTTTTTTTATTATTATGGTTAAGGAGTGTTAGTTAAGCTCGTTCATTAAGTTATTTCGTTAGTTAATTAAGTGTGTATCAGTGAATTTCTGTTTTATTTTTCTTCTTCTGCTTCGCTAGAGTTGAATTTTGAAAGAGGAATTAAAATGAAAACGAAACCTACATGATACGAATATTTTCCATTATTATTATTATTATATTTGTTTTGCTTCACATAACTGTAATTTCGCTGCCATGTGTTGTGTTATGTTATGTAATCAGTTTCACTTCTTTTCTCTTGTTGCTTATCATGGAAATTACTCAGAAAATAATCAGTGTGCCTTCTGTGTGTGTGTGTGTGTGTGTGTGTGTATCAGTTAAGTAGGTTGAATATCCGGTAATTTTCCCTCATTAACTATTATAATTATACACACACAAACCTCTTCCCACACTCCTACAACCCTCACACTAACCTAACACACACTACACTATTTTTCATACTAGCCTCTACCCTCACCCCCGCACCCTCACCCCTCCACTAACCCCTCCACCTTCCCTCAGAGTGGTTCCCGTGGCCCTACATCACTGCGAGGCCACCAAACATTGCCTCACGCGCTGTGGGAAGGAAAGACTGGCTGTGTGCGCCTCTGACAACAAGATTTACGTCAATAAGTGTGACATGAAGGCCAAAAACTGTGGGTAAGAGAGAGAGAGAGAGAGAGAGAGAGAGAGAGAGAGAGAGAGAGAGAGAGAGAGAGAGAGAGAGAGAGAGAGAGAGAGAGAGAGTATAAGTGGTCGTTAGGCAGCTAAATACTGTCTAACCACCACTACTACTACTACTATAACTACTACTATAACCGTTCCTTTCTTCCCCTCCTTTCAGAAAGCATATCTATCCAGTACCAATGAGCCGGTGTCTTGCTGGGTTTAACTTTATGAATTGCTATAAGATCTGCCCGCCCATGTTCAACCCGGTGTGTGGGACTGACGGCAAGACATACAGCAATGAGTGTTTCCTGGATATGGAGAAGTGCAGGTCGCGTAGCCTAGGTAGGAGTCTGGTTTCCCGTGTGTATGATGGTAAGTGTGGGTATCCTTTGCCTAAACCGAAGTTGTATATGTTTAGATAAGAGGTTTTGGATAATATGGAGATAAGGTTAGCTGACTACTAATTTTTTTTTTATTTTTTTTTTTTACGAGTTTTCAGAAGTTGATATATATTGCATGGTATTTTGCAACCTTAATTATATCTGATTTGTAAGTTTTAATTGACCTCGGGAGAAGACGCTAATGTTATCTCCATATTACCCGATGTTTGTGTATGTGTATGTGTACGTTTGTGTTTGTGTATGTGTATGTGTATGTTTGTGTCTGTGTCTGTGTCTGTATTGATTGTTGGTGGTGTAGCTACTATGTTTTGTTTTGTTTATGAATTGATTTTTGTTGGTCTATTTTCATTTGAGAGTTTAATGAAAGAAATGATGACTTTTTCTGATCAGTTGAATAAAGATTTAGTTCCTATACGTGTTGACAAAATCCATTTCACTCAATAATCATTAAAACTAATACTCTTATTTTAGGGGCTGTTTATTTATCTATCTATATATTTATTTATTTATTTATATTATTTATCTATTCTCCTTTCCTATAAATTAATGAAAGATAGAGTAAAAACAAGAATAACGTATTGCATCACTTTCATTCTTTTCCTATCACATTTTCCTAGTACTTATCTTGCCTTCGCTTATCTTATCTAAACCTGTAATGTAGTGAATATGCTTTTATTGTAGTCATTCTTAATTTGTTTCCATTTTCAACGTATAATTAGTAACATAGAGAACGTGTGTTTGAAAGCCATACTATTATATTACATAGTTACACCTTGTTAATTAAACGCCTGTAGTAGTAGTAGTGGTTTTGTTCTATAGATAAAGGAGAGGAACGCCATAGTAGATGTAGTAGTGGTGGTGTTGTTGTATTACTTATTATTATTATTATTATTACTGTTGTTGTTATTATTATTGTTGTTTTGTGTGTAATAAATATATACTGTGTTCGTGGTGTTTGTTTGTGTTGTGTCCTTGTGTGTGTTTGTGTGTCCTTAGTAGTAGTAGTAGTAGTAGTAATAGTAATAGACAACCCAACACAGCTAACTATATGAAATAATTCTCTACACTTAAGTTTATTTTTAAGATGTAAGTTTAATCCTACAACTTTAAACTTTGTCTTGTGGATTGAATGGAACCTTTACCTCAGTTTTCTTTCCCTCAAGTGAAGTTCCAGGTTGCGTTGTGATCAAAATTCTACCATTAGACTTTTTTTATATAACGTTTTGTATTGCTCTTGGCTGGTTCTTAAATAGCATAAACAGAAAAATTTATCAGCGTATGGTGGTAACGTTATTATTTTTTCTAGGGATTGGGGTTATTAGGGATTAGTGTTTATAAGGGATTGGGTATCGTCACGTTAATAAATATGGATGACAAACAAAGATACATAACGTTTATAGAAAGGAAAACAAATCAACAACTTACTTCCCATTAGGTGAAAATCTTTATTTTTTCTTTATAAATCAAAAATAAATATTTGACAAACGATACATAATTTAGGGAATAAACTCCATCACAGATCTCTACAGTTGTCACCCGCAGATTACCATGTGTGATAAGGCGGGACAGGACAGGACAGGGAGGCAGATAGGGAGGCAGGCTGGCTGGCTGGGACTGTACTTGCATTATCTTTAACATTTAACAGTTGGGTAAATCCTGCCTTAATTTTACGACTGTAGCGTTGAGTAATAGCTTGGTGTTGCAACCTCTTATAATTCAGTCCTGAAGTCGTAGCTGTTTCGTCATTAGGTAAATACAGTGTTTTTATAAGGTTTTCTCATTACATAACATAACATAACGCCTTTGTAACCGGCCCGGCAAAGGTTACTTATCATTTCGACTCATAGTTTTGGAGCTAAACTTATCAACTTATTAACTTATATTACATTCACGACTCACACCTAGGAATGAACATAAATGATAAATGAACGCAAAAACTTCAACTACATATACATTCTAACCTATGTAGACATTTGAAAGGGAGTGAAAAATATGGAGGTTGGTGAGAAGCAGAGATGAAGGTGTGTGTGTGTGTGTGTGTGTGTGTGTGTGTACTCCTTAAGCCTTTGAACCAAGTGTCGTTAAATACAGTCGTGATCATGAATACCAAACTTTCCTTTCCAACGGGACCTCGAGACAGTAGCTTCATATACTCTAAATAATTCTCAGTTACCGACTAAAACAGCATCTTCCTTTATCTAATCCTTTATCTAATCCCTTGTACAAGTAGCTACATAATGTTATCTTACACTGAGGGAAAGCTTTAAATACATACAAGCGGTTATATTTTAGCTGGAGATTAAATTTTGTGTTGGATATTAACGGCTGTCGCTAAACTCTTGTCTCTTCCAGTGTGGAGAGACGGTGGAAGGTTGTAGGTTCAGTAGAGGCAGATCTTGGTTCAAACATTTCTTCGTATTGATTCACGTAGGTCAAGGAGGCTCTGAAATAATGTTTAGAATGTTGAATTATGACTCTTTTCTTATATTGTGTGTTTTGCTTAACCCGCTCAATTTAATCATAGTGAAATAGCTAGTATAGTCTCCCTTTAAAGAAACTATTGGTCGTGTTTCAATAATATTAGCACGAAAACTTTAAACTTAGAAAACTGAAAACTTTATCATTATTTCCTAAACAACTTGATGAAGGAAACCAACACTACCACACAACATTTACTAACGTACTAACTTACTAACCTATTTATTTACTGTGTCTGGTACTATACGTGGGCTTAGAACTTGAGGAAGAACTTAGGGTAGTCAGGGCGAAGGATGGCTTGCTGGTTACTTAGCTGGCAACGTTCAATCTCACTGCCTGAACTTCCTTCTTCACTCAGCCACTTAACCCTGAGGAGAAAAATAATACTAAGAAAATGTTTGTGTTCAATTCATTCTTTTGACGTAATAGTGTGAGAGAGAGAGAGAGAGAGAGAGAGAGAGAGAGAGAGAGAGAGAGGAGAGAGAGAGAGAGAGAGAGAGAGAGAGAGAGAGAGAGAGAGAGAGAGAGAGAGAGAGAGAGAGAGAGAGAGAGAGAGAGAGAAAAAAAAAAAGAGACAAACAGCGAGACAGATAGACACATAAATAAACAAAGATAAAAGCCAACATAATAAATAAACACACACACACACACACACACACACACACACACACACACACACACACACACACAAACAAACAAACAATAACAGAAAACATCAAACAACTACACTACACCCCCTCACCCCACCCCAACACCACCCCAACCACACCAAACCCAACCTAGCAAGTTTTGTCTGAGTGGTGGTGATGGTGGTGGTGATTGTGGTGGTACTGTCTGCTTTCCCCTCTTTTCCCCCTCCTCCCCCCGTCTCCCCCCCTCCTCCCCTTGGATCAGTTGGCACCCCAGACGTGTGTGAATGTGGTGTTAGGTGACCATTAAGTTTGGCAAGACACTACTACTACTACTACTACTACTACTACTACTACTACTACTACTACTACTACTACTCTGAAATCCTAATACATACATCTTTTTTCTTTTTCCTCCCTCAACACAATCTAATCTCAAGTTTTTTCCTCTCCCATCACTGTTCTTCATCTATAAGCCTGTTTTCCTACTTTCTCAACCTGTTTTCCTGTTTTCCTGCCTTCTTAACCTGTTTTCCTTCCTTCTTAGCTTGTTTTCCTGCCTTTCCTGCCTTCTAAGCTTGTTTTCCTGCCTTCCTTGCCTCGCCTCACCCTTGTTTTCCTGTTTTCCTGCCTTCTCATCCTGTTTTCCTGCCTTTCTTGGCTCGCCTCACCCTTGTTTTCCTGTTTTCCTGCCTCCTCACCCTTGTTTTCCTGTTTTCCTGCCTCCTCACCCTGTTTTCCTGCCTTCCTCGCCTCGCCTCACCCTCGCCACACACTCACATCTGGTCGACGTTAGCCTTGGAGCCTTGAATGCGTCCACCCACTGTTCCTGTCTTGTTGTTCTTGATCCAACCCGTCAAGTCCAAGCTGTCTGCTGTCTCCTTAGCGGCCTTGATGAAATTGCACCCTGTAGGAGATAGATTTTCATGAGAGAGAGAGAGAGAGAGAGAGAGAGAGAGAGAGAGAGAGAGAGAGAGAGAGAGAGAGAGAGAGAGAGAGAGAGAGAGAGAGAGAGAGAGAGAGAGAGAGAGAGAATGTATATAGATAGATAAATAGATAGAGAGAATTAAGATATATTAACAATGAGGAGAAATAATGAAAAAAATGTTTGAAGAGAAAGATAGATGAGAGAATTAAACTAAATTAACCATGAAGTTGCAGTCTGTAGGAGATCAAAACTCATGAGAGAGAGAGAGAGAAATAGATAGATTAGAGAATTCAAATAGATATAAATATACAACGAGGACTATTAAATAAACGTAAACACTTTCAAACACTGACCTTCAACACAAAACAAATGAAGTCTATTAATCAAGCAACACTTCCTTGACGTAAACAAAAACAACAACATAACAAACAAACAAACGAGACCAAAGCAAACACGTGATAAAGCAAGGAAATGAGATAATGAGGAATGAAAAGTATGGAAAGTCAATATTAAGAGAGATAAGTAGAGAGAGAAAGGCGTGGTAGTGGTGGTGGTGGTGGTGGTGTCAGGTGATGGAGACAGAGGGGACTGGGTGTCAGGAGGGGAAAGAAGAGTGCCAGAGAGAGAGAGAGAGAGAGAGAGAGAGAGAGAAGAGAGAGAGAGGAGTGACATGAACCTTCTTTTCTCACTCTACCAGCCAGATAAACACAGTCTCTCTCTCTCTCTCTCTCTCTCTCTCTCTCTCTCTCTCTCTCTCTCTCTCTCACGCACACACAATGTATTTTTTCTATTATATTGGCATCCGCGCGTTCCTTGTGTGTCCTCAAATACCTTCTCTCCCTAACGACATCAAATCACAAGTTTCGAAACACTCACAAAACGCTTCGAACAGAACGAGACACGGGCAGCTAGAAACAGACAGACATACCAACCCTACCGCGTCATTTAAAACATCTACTAACATCACTAAGGAACATCAAACACACCTTAGAAAGACATCACTTGTATTTCTTAATTAATCATAACATACATACACCTTAGATACTACAAACATGAAATTAGTGTTAGAAATATATCGTTAATTAAAAATGCGTGGATATATGTATCAAAAAAGTTCAATTGGTACCACTTCCTTCACTCTCTTCTTCCTCTTCTCTCTCTCTTCCTACCGGTCATATACAAGCTCACTCCTGCCCTCCCTGCCAACCCTGCCGCTACTTACAGGGGAGAGGAAGGTGGAAATAGTGTGAGGATTTGTCAGTATATCTACACATCCATATTATCATCGTGTTAATAGGTATGTGAGAGTGTATGGGTGTGTGTCTGGGGAAAGCTGATTGGCTGGATAAGGTGATGTAGTTAGTTCTCTCTCTCTCTCTCTCTCTCTCTCTCTCTCTCTCTCTCTCTCTCTCTCTCTCTCTCTCTCTCTCTCTCCCCCCACACCGCTCAATCCCTCACTGTAAATCCTCTTTGTCACCTCCGTCACCGCCTCCTTCAGTACCTCTCCACCCCTCCCCTCCTCGCCTCGCCCTCCGCCCCGCCCCGCCACTAAGAGCTGTTCTCCTATCACATCAAGCCGTCACCTCCCCTTAAAGCCACAAGTACTTGATAAGCCATTCTGAGTAATATATCTGAAGGGAGTGAAAAGGAAAGGGTCGAAATGTTTTTTTATTGGATTTTGATGTTTTAGATTAATTATGTGGGATCAGGTTCACTTTTTTCCGTTGTTTTTTAGTGCCATACAAACTTGGAAACGTAATATAAGTTGTAGTTTATATTTTGTGTTAATAGCATATCATATTAATATCCTTACGTAATAGTTGATTCATAACATACTAAAGATAGCAAGATTATACATCACAAACATCCAACCTTATAAAGCAAGAACACAACAGTGACTAATCTTTCACATAGCATCACCATTACACACACATACACAAGCATCTTCCAATGACATAAGGAGTATAAGATCACAAACCCAGGTGTCAAACGCATAGCTGTAGTTACCCAGTGTTAGTATGCAGTCTTAAGCCTCGCCAAACACGGATCGGAACCCCCATCACTTCTATATATTTAGTATAGCTTTCAAGTGCTATTATGAGTGTGTCTTGCCAGCTTCACTCAGGCTCATGTCAGGCTGTCGTAGTGAATTAGTAAGAGTGTGAGTCATGGTTTAGGTAGTGAGTTGTTCTTCCTCTTGTTACTGCTATCCATCAAAATCACGTAGGGATGAAAACACTAACACCCAACGCCTCCTTACCCTCCTCCTCCTCCTCTTCCTCCTCGCTGGCTTCCTCCTTAGGTTTGTTTTGGGTAGAAGTGATTTTGGGTTGGGTTAGTGAAGAGAATACAAGATAGAGGTTAGTATTAGTTACTGGTTCCTGTGTAAATTTTAGTTTTGTTTAGTCTAGATGGTTAAGAAAGGTTTGTTTGGCCTCAGTTCTTATCTTTCTCGCATGGTTTTTTAGTGGTTAGGTTAGGTTTGGTTGGGTTAGGTTAAGTTAGGTTTGGTTTAATTAAGATCATTTTTCATCACATTTTACTGGGCAAGGTTCACTCGTATGCTTCAGAATCAAGCTAGAAATACCTCTACGCACTATTATTTAAGTGTGATAGTAGTAGTATAAGTTTTAGTAGTAGTATAAGTATAAATACCATGAATCCCATATTTGTGTGTTGCATTCCTAAGTGTTGACTCAGGATTGCATCACAAACTATACATCTTCTTAACAATCCGAGTGTCTGTAATGTCCCTCTTTTATGTTCTATCCGAGACGCATGAATACCTCGTCATGTGTTTAACCGGCCGTGACCGTGGTAGTGGTGGAGGGGAGGGAAGGGAAGGGTATGGGTATAGCTAAGCCAAGGCCACACCTGCCACACACCTGACATACACACCTGATACACACCACCAATGATTTACTGCTTGTATTATTGATGTCGTGAATCAGACCGGGGGAAGGGAGGGGCACGTCAAGCTATGGTGGTGGTGGTGGTGGTGGTGGTGGATACGAGTACAAGAGGCCAAGACTTGAGGCGCAATTACATGACACTCATTCATCTTAATTGATTAGACTCCGGGAAAGAATTACAAGCATGAGAGGACGAGGTTATGAAAGTCCGGGTTCACTTCGGTTCACTCGCGGATGAAAGTGTGGCGTAGTTAACAATATTTATACTTAATGACCATTTTGAACTTGATGACTGAAGCACAAATGAAGATAGGAAGGAAATTAATGAACGCTTCAGACACACACACACACACACACACACACACACACACACACACACACACACACACACACACACACACGTAAGCCTTAAAAACTAGAGAACCTTTAGAGACCCGCCGTGATGAAGATACAAGACCTCCTCTCTCCTCCTCCTTCCTCCTCCTCTACCTCCTTCCTCCTCCTCCAGTCACCAGGAGGGAGAGCTAATTTTAACACACACACACACACACACACACACACACACACACACACACACACACACACACTATCTCTCCCTTACACTCCTTCCTTTGCTTTCCCTTCCCTTCCGTTTCCTCTCTTTTTGTTTGTTTCATTTCTTTTGGTTCGAATTATTCTACATCACCTCACCACCACCACCACCACCACCTCTATCTATGCTATTATGTTAGTGCTGTTAATCCCGCTGTGCCCTTGATGCTGTTGTTGTTACTGTTGCTGTGTTAAGGCCTCACTTATGCTGTTGCCAGAGAGCTACATACATACATACATACGTCGTTAGTGTTTGTGTGTGTAATGTTTTGTGACTTGGCCGTGCCCTTTCTCTCCCCCCTACCCTACCCTGCTTCCTAACCCTGCATCCCCTACCTCCTCTTCCCTGCCTCCCTTTCCCTGCTTCCCCTCCCTTACCTCCCCTACCTTACCTTCCCTTACCCTCCCCCTTACCCTCCCTTCACCTTACCCTCCCCTTACACGCGCGTTGCAATATTTGACAGACGTTAGGATTTAAGATGAGTCATTGGAATCACCGCCAAGTGTACACAAACCTAATATATTGACGGCCCAGCGGTGGTCTGTGTTGTGACGGCAGACAAGGGTTAGGAAGAGTACTTGACCTAACCTAACCTGACCTAACCTTCTGGGGTCATGCTGTGTGTGTGTTTTGTGTGTGTAAGGGAGAGAGGAAAGTAGGAGTCAGTTATTTTGAACGAAGGTGTAGCTAGAAAGTGGATGGAAAAGGAAGGAAGGAAAGAGGGATAGGATAGGAGGATGAAATTATTGTTTGTGAATGCGTGTGTGTTTGCGTGTGTGTATGCGTGTGTTGCGTGAAGACAAACTCACCTTGCACCTTACCAAACACCTCGTAATCAACTGAAGCCATTTCCATCGTAGCAATAACACACTTCCACCAACACAATACAACACTCTTGAATGTGACTCGGGAGATCTAACCAGCCAACCACCTTACTGCACCTCTCTCTCTCTCTCTCACGAAGGAGGCGATGAAGGAACCAGTACTGAGACGCAACCAGTAATGGGAGGGAGACACCAAGTTACTGGCAAGTCTTACTGGTGACACTGCAAGCCCCCCAACAGCCCCCTCACCCCCCTTACCCCCCTTTTTTCACCACTCCCTGGCACTTTACCAGGTGTATGCCCCCTTACCCCCCTTCCTCCCTTCCCTTCCTGCTTTGGTAACATGCGTGGTATGGTTGTGATTTATATCGTCATTTCTTACCGCTGTGTCAAGTCTCTCCCGCACGCGCCTGGCTGGAGATGTTTTGGTGCGACGTGTTTGGACTTTGAAGAAGGGTTGGTTGAGTTGGGTTTGGTTTTTCCCGCGCGTGAGTTCCCGGGAAAATGTTGTAACCTCTTATAGTTCTTGATGAGTCTTTAATAGCTTGGTAGTGCTGCCTCCTATATCCGCTCAACACCTGCGCCTTACGTAACGTTTATATCTTTCCCTCCATCTAAGTTAGCGTTCATGTGCCTGAAAGTTACACAAAAATAGCAAGAAAATAGTGAAAAGCCAATCAAACAGTATACCTTCTTTAAAAAAAATAATAAATAATCGAAAAAGGGAGAAAATAAAATGAAATCACTGAGGGTTGAAAGGTGTGAAGGTAGAGGATGAGGGAGTGAGGGAGTGATGAGTGATGGGGGAGTGATGAGGGAGTGAGGTGAGGGTGTAGAGGAAGGGGAGGGTAGGCAAGGGCAAGGGGCAGGGTTAGAGGAAGAGGAAGAGGGAGTGGCAGGGTACGATAGACACAGTATAAAAGAGAGAGAGAGAGAGAAGCGACAACCAGTCATATTACGGTCCGTGTTGACAGGTGGGTTGCCAACTTTCACCAAACACATTATTTCAGGTTTATTTACACAGACGAATAGAAAAATTTTAATAAAACCCAAAATGGCGCTAATATGAAACCCCGAATCACAGGATAACTTTAATTGAAGCAGAATCGGATCAATTTCGAAACGAGAAATTGGATTAAAATACAAGTTCATTCCAATACATTATTATCTTTGTTTTTAGTATCATTTTTTTCTCATTATATTGATCATTACTATTAATAATGAAATGTACGATGATTGCAGAGGATACGAGACCAAGAGAGAGAGAGAATGAGTGGTATCAGGTTTTGGTCAAAGGGTCGCAGGGTAGAGAGTATTGGGAAACAACTGCTTTATAGAGTATCTGGGGTACAATCTTTGGGGGTAAGAATAAGATTTCAACACCTTCTGTACCGACCACCACCACTGTTTTACTCCTCCTCCTCCTCCTCCTCCTCCTCCACTTTCCCCAGCTAAAATTATCCTACTTTTTCTTTCTCTCTCGTTAAGTTAGCAAGAAATTTGAGGAAGGAGTAAAAAATTATACAAAGTGCAGTAAGAAAAATAGACAAGAGGGAAGAAAAAATACAGTGTGTCTAAGCTTGTTTCCCTTGCCATTCCCCTTTAAAAAAAAAAAAAGAAGAAAACTTAAACTATAAAAACACCTAAAAAAAACATATTTATCCCTTTTTTATTCCTTCCTTTCTTCCTTCCTTTCTTCCATCCATCCCTTCCTCCCTCCCTCAAGATCTTCTCCCTTGCTCTAACCTCTTTCAATGCCGATCCTCTCATTAGACTTATAGATACAGAGGAGGAAGTAGAATCCGATACCGTTGTGTGTGTGTGTGTGTGTGTGTGTGTTGCCCGACGTGAGAGGTAAACCAGAAGAGACGGGACTCGTACAAGACCCAGACATTATACTCGCTTGCGTCTTGACTTCTATTCCGGCCCAACAAAACGGTCTTTATATATGCAGGTTAAAGGGTCTTGCTAACACACACACACACATCGCCTTTCCTCCCATAAGTTTAAGCCAGTGACGTACATATATCTTGCATTCATGAGAGAGAGAGAGAGAGAGAGAGAGAGAGAGAGAGAGAGAGAGAGAGAGAGAGAGAGAGAGAGAGAGAGAGAGAGAGAGAGAGAGAGAGAGAGAGAGAGAGAGAGAGTATATGTTATCGTCTATTAATGAATGCTAAGTATAGATATTACCACTGCAGCTCCTTACCTTGCAGCTGTTTGAGAAATGCTTCACTCAGTCACGTTTCGAAACATTACTGAAACAACGTGATTTAGGTTCGAATATTTTTGAAACTGCATCACTTCTAATTTCTTCATCTTTATTTTAATTTTCATCTTCTTTTCTGTTTCCGGCATCATTTATTTTATTATAGCAGTAGTTAATTAAGCACTGAGCTGTACAAATAATAGGACAGTCGTAAATATGTAACAGAAAGTCGTATATGCTATGGTCTGTAAGCTTAGAAAATTTATAGACGAATGTAAAATGGAAATTGTAGCGAACTAGAGAAAAATTGTGTCACCTATCCCTGTGTGTGTGTGTGTGTGTGTGTGTGTGTGTGTGTGTGTGTGTGTGTGTGTGTGTCAGGAAAAACACACTAGGTTCTTGGAAAATGATATCACTGTATACCTTTCCTTTTTTTTTAATTCCTAAGCTACGTAAAAACGAAATCTGGCAGGACATCTTGGCAACTGTGTCCTGGGAAGAGGAGGAGGAGGAGGAGGAGGAGGAGGAGGAGGAGGAGAAGTTTATTGCCATAGACTTAAAATATTCTCCTAATTAATAAGTTCATATATTTCCTTATTATTTACTATTTTTTTACCATGTTTCAATAATA
>JAPQNM010000029.1:832192-844692 GCA_029783475.1 Metacarcinus magister | reverse complement strand
GGAGGAGGAGGAGGAGGGGGGGGAAGTGAAGGGAATTAAGATAGGATAGGAAGTCGAAGGTAGCTACAGTCCCTTCCACAAGCTCCCGCATCTGATTTCGCAATTGACCTGTCTGTGAGCGGTTATGTGCCCTCACTAACGTTAAATAGGGTTGACTCAAAGGTTAATCGTTTCATCAACTCCCTTCCTCTACCTCGATCACTCCCCCATCCACCCCCTCCCCCACACTAACTCCCCCACCCATCCAATCTACGTATTATACTGCATGAACCAAGCTATACACTAGAGATGAAGGAAAGTATTTAATCCAACATCCGCATAACGTTGAGTTCCCTAAATTGGTGACGTCGGCCATTTTTGCATAATTGATTGTTATTGATTGTATATTGATATTAAAGTGACTAGTTTGTCAGTGAAGATCAATACTACACTGAAAAGGAAGAAATTATTGATCACACCAACATAGATAGTCACGGAATCATCAACTTCTCTAATATATCATTAACAGGTAACAAACAATAATGAAATGATTGATGTATTTGACAGGTATCTCCATATAGTTGAACCTAACCGAACCCCAATCATTACAGTACAAGTGGGAGAATCCAATAGAGATGACGTGTCACGGCAAGAAGTGTTTGTTGGAGGCAGCATCAACCTCAACTGTTTTGCAGAACCGGAACATCTTAATTCAGTAAGTGTATAGGATAATATGGAAATAAGGTTACCCTAATAATTATAAGGTTAGGACTATTTCCCTTAAACAAGTTTCCGGAAGTTGATATATATTGCATGATATTCTGCAACCTTAATTTTATATGACATGTAAGTATTAACCTCGGGAGAAGACGCTAATGTTATCTCCATATTATCCAGTCTATCTATGTGTATTTGAGGTTGATTTGACCCTTGGTAAGAGCAGGATGTGTTCTGAAAAGTGTGACGCCCACCACTCAACCCTTGCATTGTAATTCTTGGTAATGTGACCCAATGGAGTGTAATGCCTGTGTGATTGAGGTGATGGTGGATTGCATGCATAGTACAGTACAGAGAGAGAGAGAGAGAGAGAGAGAGAGAGAGCGCAGGGGCGGTGGACTTGGACTTGGGTTGGGAGTGTAAACTTAAAATCATATTAAATGGAAACTATAATATATATCATTCTAAAGCTTTTTTTCTCTCTTTCATTTTATCTACATTGTGTATAGTATTAATTTGTAGTTCAATAATAATAATAATCATAATAATAATCGCAGAGACTGGATCGCAGATGTGTGATCCCTACATTACGGTTGACTAGTGTAACCTTTTAGCTTATAATGATGTGTTCTTTATTACAGTACCGTTGGGTTTACATGAGACTGGGTACTAAACGGCCTCAAGTCCTATCATCTGGCCGTACATTGATAGTTCAAGAGCCAAGATTTGCCCTCGACGCTCAGGTAAGTAATTTGATATAGATACAGAGATTATGTAGTATTCCTCTGACTTAGTGTTTCATGTTTGTTAATTAATAATGTCTACTTAGAGTTGATGTTTGGAAATACATGCACTGCTACATTATGTTTTTTTTCGAACTAATGTGTAGAAATGTGTAAATGTATTGTAGTGTAGTGTTACATGTATATACTGTAGTTTTATAAGTATGTTCCTTAAGAAAGAAGTAAGAGCCCAATCCAAAGCAAGTTTATTATCTGTATTACACAAAAAGACTAAATAAAGTATATATTATTATTATTGTTGAGTGACAGTGTTGATTGTTGCGTCAGATGGAAGGTGGAAAGGTGAACCTGGCGCTAACATTGAGTGACATGCGATCTCATGAATCTGGAATATTCATGTGTTGGAGGAAAGGACAGAAGCCAGACCCTCAAATAGTGGTGACTATATTAGGTAAGTCTGTGTGTGTGTGTGTGTGTTTAAAAGATAATGAAAAATCAAATATATTACTTAATTTCCACCTGGTCTAGTACTTCTCTTTGACCTAATTTCCTGGGTTTTTTTTAGAGCAAGGTATCCCATTGGTACAGCAGGCCATCGTAAATAGTGATAGTCCTTCAGTGGTACAGTTTGGTGAGGCTGCGACCTTCTCCTGCTACATACAGCCTGCTTGGCCTGTCAGGGTGAGTCAGGCTGGAAAGACAGCAGGCTTCTGTCTATAAAGTTTCTGTCTATAAATCTACTGTCTATAAATCTGTCTATAAATTTTCTTGTTTATAAATCTTCGTCTATAAATCTTCTTCCTATAAATCTTCAGTCTATAAATCTTCTGCCTAAAGTAATAGTAATAGTAGTAGTAGTAGTAGTAGTAGTAGTAATGCATCCTATCTATCCTATAACAAATACTAACCCATGTTTTATTTATGCCTATTAACAGGTAATTTGGCTGAAGGATGGTAAGCTGATATCATGGAGGGATCGCCTTTACACCCAGACCAAGAAAAGACTGTTAGGAAATGTTCAAGGAGGCGAGGATGCAAGGGAAGACCAGCTTGTGGCTTCCCTCTTTGTGGCCTCGATGAGAAGTGACGCCACATTCACCTGTCGTATTGAAACTGATCCGCCGAAAGAACACGATATGCAGGTCACTGTCAGAGGTGAGAGGAGTCAAGATTCAATTCGCAAGTTTTATCTTTTTATATCGAATTAAGAAAAATATATTCACTGTGTAGTATGGTTTATGAATTAGCTTTATAATCTATATGAAAAGGGTGTTTGATCTTAACTTGCACAGTACTAAAGTGTAATATATAATTCTTTTTGGATAATATGGAGATAAGGTTAACCTACTAATTTTGTGGCACGGACTACGTATTTAGCTTTAACAAGTTTCCGGAAGTTAATACATGATATTCTGCAACATTAATTCCATCTGACATGTAAGTATTAACCTCGGGAGAAGACGCTAATGTTATCTTCATATTACCCTTCTTTTTCTTCAGTTCCCCTTGTTGAGTCCTTGACAGCAGAGCCGGATAAGGGCACTGTGGAGTACGGTCAGCCTCTCAGCCTCACTTGTATCATATCTGGATCCAACTCAGAGGTAAGATGGCTTTCCTTCCACCAAGACGGTAATAATATACCATGCAAATCACATCATCATTAGGTACCTTCCTTTATATTGGTGTTCCTAACTAATATTGTCTTTGATGTCGGGTGTATATAGGTGGTATGGCTGAAGGATGGCTCTGAGCTGCGGTTTGGCGAGGCATTCCCCGGGAGGCGAAAGATTTCCACCATGCAGCCGCCCAACAGACTGGTGTCCACGGTGCAGTTTGAGGCCATGACCTTTGCCGATAATGGACAGTATGTGTGTTATATTCCCGGAGCTTCAAAAAATCTCCTTATTAACATTGAAGGTTTGTGGATGGTATCACTTATAAGTTTAATCTATGAAAGGTTAAGGGTTACTGATTAAAGTGTACATAGTTTTGTGTGTTGTAAAGAGTTGTTAGATGATACCCAAGCCTAGTTGTACACTCTTAGTTCTATTTAGACTCACATATACTTAGGAGTTTACATTAGTTGTAGTTTTATAAGTATGTTCCTTAATTAAGAAAGAAGTAAGAGCCCAATCCAAAGCAAGTTTCTTTTCTGTATTACACAAAAAGACAAAATAAAGTATATATTATTATTATTAGGAAGTGAGTCTATGATTGTGTGTGTGTGTGTGTGTGGATAGGTATAAAGGTATTGCCACACTAACACTACAAATCATTAACTCTTACTCTTGCCCTACATCCAAGGTCGCCCTCCTCGCCTGCTGGGAGTAACTGGGAATAATTTCTATGAGGACGAGGAGCTGACCTTGAGATGCACGACTCAGTATTCAAGAAACGCCGGGACTGAGGTGAGTTTGGTGTAAAGTTTTTTTGTGTAAGTTTTTTAAGATGAGATGTAGTTCTACACATGTATTGGATGGAGTTATACTATTTAGCAATCTAATATAATCCCCAAACAAACAGGTCACCGTTACCTGGACCTTCGAGGGAGCAGTGATGGATCCAAGTGTGTACGAGTCCTTGACCTACTCGGGCGATCACAACAAAACCATCCACCAACTCACACTGTCCCGCGCCTCCCCAGGGAACATTGGAACCTACCAGTGCATGACTCCCTTCGGCTCAGCACACATAGACGTCGAGATGTACGGTAAGTGTAAAATTATAAAAACTTGAAATCTTACGTTGTTTTTACCTGAAGTTATTATTGATGAGTGTGTTAGTGTTGGGTTGAGACGATGACTTAACTCTCGGCTACCTTCCCACAGCTCCCCCTTTCCTGATGGAGCCTCTTCCCTCCGAGGTGCGGTTTAAGGAGAATGAGATCTTTCACCTGCCTTGCCTCACCACGGGCTACCCATTACCTGCCGTCCACTGGGAGAAGAAAATGGGTAACGACTACTTCTTTTTGTTATGCTACACAGGTTGACTATCAATAATCTGGCATGAGCAAACATCTAATTCTGAATACAGCGCCATCAAAACATAAACATAAACAGCGCCTCCCGGAAACAGTGATGAGCCAACTCGGGAAATTTGACTCTGCGCTCTGAAATTCATGCCGGAAAACTGATGGAACAGGAATATTGATTGCCGGATTATTGATAGTCAACCTGTACTAACCTGAGATACACTTATGATACTAAAGTAATGGATTCACTCAATACAATTAACATCAAATATCCTTTTTTTTTTCTACTGAAGGTGATACGTGGGTGGCCGTGGAAGACAGTTTAGGTGGCAGGAGTGCAGAGCTAACCTTCCCTCAAACCTCAAGGACTGATGCAGGAAAATACCGTTGTGTGGCTAAGAGTGAAGCCGGGTCATTCCAGGCGGAGGTGGCGGCTGTCTTGGAGCGTGAGTTGAATTTAGTGATAGTTATGTTACTTCAAATATTATAAAGTGTCTTGCTATACTAAGCCTTAAATAATTGTTCGCTACATATCGGAAACAGATCAAGACATAACTTAACCTATTGATAATTAACCTAACCTAACCTAACTTAACATAACGTAACTATTTGGCAAGACATGAAAAACTAATAGGAGATAAAAATATGTATTGCCCCTACACTTATCTGCTTCCTTGGACTTACCTCAACAATCCGAACATACTGAAGAAAACCACGATAATACTTTCTTTTTTATCAAGTGTGGAAGCTGTCATTAGTATAGAACATTTGTACTTCTCTGGGCCTTTTGTAGCTTCTTTATATCGTTATGTTCTTATGTTGTGTTTCAGGTGATGATGCAGAGATCCTTGAAATCGTTGCACCTGAGAGAGTGTTGGTTGGGGAGAACTTTACCATCCAATGCACCGTCCGGAACTGGGAGAATGAGGTGAGATTCTTTACCTTACTCATCTGTTACATCTTATCTCGGTTGTAAATGTGTATGTGTATGAGAATGTATGAAGAAGAATGTGATTAGAATGTGATTTGAATATGCTCAGGGCCTTAAATTGTTATAGAATTATATATTTTTTCTTATTTCCTCATAATGATGTTTTTCTCTTGTAAATGTGCTTCTAATTCATCTTCTACTTCATATATATTTGTTTATGAGAATGTATGATGAAGAATGTGATTTTGAATATGCTTA
Source organism: Metacarcinus magister (assembly GCA_029783475.1). Classification (NCBI taxonomy): domain Eukaryota; kingdom Metazoa; phylum Arthropoda; class Malacostraca; order Decapoda; family Cancridae; genus Metacarcinus; species Metacarcinus magister. The sequence goes on along the minus strand of JAPQNM010000029.1, from coordinate 839,093 downwards.
GAACCTTAAATTATTATAGAATCATATATTTTTTCATATTTCCTCATAGTTACATTTTCCTTTTATTTAAAGTTAACATTCTTTCTGTGTGTGTGTGTAGGTAGAATTCACCTTGAACGGGATCGTCACTGATGTCGTCCTTGGCTGAGAGGTTCAATGTGCTGCGTTACCCCTTGGAGGAGAAGCTGATCGAAGCGTTCCTCATTGTGCGCGATGCCAAGACAGAGGACAGTGGGCAGTACCTGTGTTCTGCCGGATCACAGGTGTCCTCTCCCGCACCTGTGTTGGTCAAGGGTGAGTGGTGGTGGTGGTGGTGGTGGTGTAAATTCTCGATGATTACATTATGTGAAAAAAATATAAAGTGTTATTTTTAATTGCATGAATGAATATATAAATGCTCTTTATATAACATAGTAAATATTAAGACTCATACATCATGCATTAAAACACATAGTATTTAGTATTTATAATTTTCCAAAACTACTAATATCATATCGTCTATAATATTATCATCTTGCCTTCCCCACCAGAGCCTGAAGCCGAGGTTGTGGGTCTCTCGTCCTCGGCAGCCGTGGTGGGCCGGGAATTAAACATTACCTGTGTCACCAACAACTGGGATGAACCTGTAAGTGTGTTTGAAGTGTGTTAAAAGTGTGTTATAAGTGTGTCATGGTACAGGAGTTGTGTTGATTATCATGTCACTAATATACTCAATTGCAAAGCCGTTTTTTTTTTCTTAACTAATTGTAAAGTTGTAAGATTTTTAACATCGTGTCACAATATACACTTATACTAACTTGAATTCATATTACCTTTACCTTATAATTTCCTTCCCTTCCAACAGGTAGCATTCATGTTTAATAACGAGGCGATAGAACCAGGAGTGAACGGCCGGAAGTACACCAGGTTCCTTGGGGCTGATGGGAACACACTCACCACACACACCCTCACCATCCCTACCGCATCACACCACCACACCGGCCGCTACCAATGCCACACCACACCTAGCGCCTACATGTCTCTCACCATCAATATCTGGGGTGAGTATTTCCCTCCCCAGTTTGTATAGTGACTGATAATGATGATGATGATGATGATGGTGATGATGATTGTGTGTATTGTTAACAGATGTTCCTGAAGTGACCTTGGAGCTTCAGGATAAGGAAGAACGTAATTGGATTGACGCGCCGACCCCCATGGCGTGTAAGATCAAGGGGATTAGCCCAGACATGGTGGTGAGGCCCTCAAGTAACAACTGTTGGTAATATGTATGGTTATGTATATCAAAAGTATAAACGATTAGGCTTCCTGCGTAGAGTTTATCATTACACGGGTTTATTTATAGAGATTTTAAAGTTATAAATGGAATCGTAGTATGTTTTTATTATCGGTTATTGTGTGTGAACTTTTTTTTTTAGTCCTTGTACAGCTTTATAGGAATTACAAAGTCACTCAATACAACTTTAATATACGTTTTTATTATCGCGTATTATGTGTGAATTTTTTTTAGATTAATATTAAATTGTGGTATAACAATCTTCGCTTTTCCTCTCCCAGACTGTGTTGTTCTCGCACGGAGACACACCCCAAGTATCTATCGTAAACCGGACTCAGATGTCCACGTCAAGCCAGCTGGTGAACGTTGCGGTGAGTGAAGGTGAGGAAGGGAATGAACCACTCACCATCTTCACTCTCGGCTTCTACTCAATCACCGCAGACTTCCAAGGACTGTGGACGTGTGAAGTGTTACTGCCTAATGGTGACTCTCTTAGCAAAGACACCTTATATATGGAAATCTATGGTATGTATTATTATATATTTACGTAGTTGCAGTTTACGGGAAATGAACTCGCACTTGTGGGGTCCTGTCTCCGTATCTTTCTCTATTAATTTTTATCTTTAAAGTCATGCACACACCTCGCTTCCACTGTATCATTATCCAGTTTATTCCAAGTATCAATGCATTGGTGTGGAAAACTAGAGAACAAATGTAATGAGCATGTGTGTGTGTGTGTGTGGTTGTGTGTGTGTTGAATATTAATCTGTATTTGTATATTAGTATGTGTGTTTTTTGATGTTGTTTTCCTTTTGTATATGGAAATCTATGGTATGTATTGTTATGTGATTCTAGGGTATGTTTGGTGTGTGTTAAATATTAATCCGTATTCGTACATTAGAGTGTGTGTGTTATGATTTAGTTTGTGTGTGTTTTGATGTAGTTTGTGTGTGTTTTGACATCGATTTCCTCCCCTTCAGAGCCGCCCCAGTTTGTGAATCCCCCGCCAGAGCAGTTGTTAGAGGAGGAAGGTGGGGACCTTCGCCTCAACTGTACAGTGTCTGGCCCAGCGGAGACGATGGTGGCGTGGTACAGAGAAGGCATCCAGGAACCTATTGTGGTAAAAATAGACAGCCTGCCTTACATCCTTATTCTTTAATATTCTAAAAAAAAAAAAAAAGTAGTGTCAACATTTTTTATTTATTATTTTTTTTACATTGGCTAAGGGACAACAAAAATACATTAAAAGAAAAAAAATCCATTACATTACTAAGTTTCATTACACTTTTTTCCCCAGTTTGACCATATGAGCGCGGTGTTGTTCATCCCTCGCTTCACCACCACGGATGAAGGGCATTATGTGTGCCGGGCGGCCTCACACGGGCGGGAGATTCTCACCAGCACTTACCTCACGCTGGGAAGTAAGTGAATAGTCTTTAAAATGTTACAGAGGACAGGAAGAGAGAGCAGAAAAAATGTTTATTGTAATAGTGGTAACAGGAAGAGAATTAAACTCATATTCTTAACTTGATGAGTAATATAATGAGTAATAATTTAAAGTACAGTGAATAGTTACATGTATAAATAGTACTTTTGCTAATGACTTGAAATAGATGTTACTAGTGATAATAGACCTTGATATATTTGAACACATGCTTATGGGTCCTCTTTCTTGATGTGAGTTGCTGAATATTTTCCTAAAAGATGTCAATTGTTGCATAATAAATGTTCCTTTTCTTTGAGCCCCTCAGCCTCGGGTGGAGTCAGTTGTGGCATCCCCAGCAGCGGCGGGACAAGAGTTCTCAGTCACCTGCACCGTCTCAAACTGGGATAGAGAGGTAGGAATCCCTTCACATCCTTCCTTCATTAGTGGTGTGATTCCTTCGCTTAATTTCACACTTTAATATTTTCATTGTCGTGTTTGTTGTTGTCTTTTTCTCATTCTGTTTCGTGCTTTTGTTCTTGATAATCGTTGTTGTAATCATAATTTTCTGTTTATTCATTTATTTATTTATTTATTTATCTATGTTTTTCATGGTTATTTCCTGTGTACGTCCTTTTATAGTGTGGCATTGTAGATTATTTCCAGTCACACACACACACACACACTTCCTTCCCTTACCATTGTCCTTGTATTCCAGGTTGTGTTCTTCCATAACAAGGAGCCAGTCAATCTACAGCCCGGGTCTCGGTACTCTATGCAGCAGCTGACGCCACAATCCGAGACAGAACAACAGCACATGGTATCACACATGCTGACGGTGGTTAGTGCTGCTCCGGCTGACTCTGGTGTGGTCGAGTGTTTCCTGACAACAGATATCTTTGGAACTATAAACATTACAGTTGAAGGTGAATGAGATTGTTTTAACTTCAGAATACAGGTTGACTATCAATATTCCAGTTCCATCAGTTTTCCGGCATGAATTTCAGAGCGCAGTTTCAAATTTCCTGAGTTGGCGCATCACTGTTTTTGGGAAGCTCTGTTTATGTTTATGTATTGATGGCGCTGTACCCAGAATTAGGTGTTTGTTCATGCCGGATTATTGATAGTGAATCTGTATGCGGGTTTATGCAGCTTTGTAGTTCTACCTTTCATGTATAGCGATAGACTAGACGAGTTTTATACATATTATCTATCATAAATTCAAAGGAAATGTATAGCTAGTTCAAGTGTTAATCATTCTAATACACTCAAAACTTTCAACATTATATAGACATACATATCTTTTTTTTTCAGCACCTGTAACTTCAGCACCTGAGATCCCGCAGCTGACCCTTCCCCCCGGCCAGATAGTGCAGCTGTCAGGGCCAAGGAGTGTGTACGCAGGGAGTGAGTTGCAGCTGGTCTGTGTTGTCAGTCCCGTAGTGGCGCTGGTAAGTAGTGGAACTAAATATAACTAATAATAACGATCTTGTGTACTAAATAGAACTGATAATGAAACCGTTAACTATCCTTTACTAATTTTGTTTTCTTCCCCAACAGGACATAGACATAGTGTTGGTCCACAGTACGTCTTACCTTTACGTTGGCGGCATAGTGTTGGCAGAGGATCCCAGGGTGGATATAGGTGCTGAGGTGGCTCCTGATGGCTCAAGGATACTCTACCTTAGGATCAGGGATGTTAGTATAAGGTTTTTTGGGTTTTATTGGACTATATAATGTAGATTTAATTAAAAGAATCATGTTTTTTTATATTAACTAGTGTATGTTTTGTTGAGTTTAGTTTTGAGCACACTGACTGACTGACTGATTGACTGGCTAACTGGGCTGACTGACTGACTGTATGTATGTATGATGTAACCTAACACCTTGTTCTGATGTGGTTGGTGTGTGGCAGGCGATGGAGATGGATGAAGGGACCTACCAATGTGTCACCTCCACCTCCCCGCCCGCCTACTCCTCCCTCACTGTGTCTGTCGTAGCACCAGAGAAGCCAACGGGTAAGATGGAAGGAAACACGAAGGGAGGGATGTAAAGAGCTGATATTGATATGGCTAAATTGTACTCGATTTATATATTTCCCCTTTTTGTATTTACTTTTCACAGTCTTTTCATTCTTTTGTATTTACCTTTCATGCTTTTAATATTTTTTTCTACGTTTTCCAGAGTTACCCAAGGAAGTGGTTACAAGCTCACCAGTGCCTTATGTGCCTAATACTCAAGGTGAGGAACAACATCTATGCATTACGTCTATAATTTCCTTGATACAAAAGCTTCTTACTTGTTTTAAACCTTTTTTTTTTGTTAGGTTATTATACATGTGTTTTCTTTTTTACTCAGAAACTCCGATGCTTGAAACAGAGGAGTTGGCAATCTCAGGACTAGAAGGAGATGATGTAACCTTCACCTGCAGGATATCATCTATAATTGACTTTGTGAGTATTGATGTATTGTGATCGAGGGTTTGCTAGTTACCATTTGACTTTAATTCGCTTATAGAACATTGAAATTATCTTTTAAAACTGTTAATATTGTCATTGATTGTCTACTGATGAATCTTGATCACATATAATTCTCTCAGATTTTTTTTTATTAACTATCAATCTTTTCCACTAATTAATTCATAGAGATAAATACTGAAGTGATAAATGTATAAGTGTGTATTGGAAAAAAGTTAAAAATTGTTACCTCACTCTATCTCTTATTTTCTTTTCAGAGTATCAGTGAATATAGTCGCAATTATGTAAGTATTATTTAAGAATGAGAATGAGAATGAGGCTCACATATTTCAAAAACTTTTATAGTATTCTATCACATTTTCTTTTGCTTAATTATCTTCCACTTACCATTAATGTGATGTATTTAGGTGTGTGTATGGAATAATTGCCTGTTAAATAGATAGATAGATAGATATATGAATTAAGATACAATACTCTTAAGTTCAGTATATATTAAAAAAAACTATTAAAACGTGTGCATGTGTGAAACTTAATAATGTGTTCGCTTCCCTTTACCAGTTTATAAAATGGACACGAGAGGTTGGCAGCATGACTGAACTCATATCCCAAGACAACATCATCCTTCACTATGATGGTGACCGCATGACCATGAACACTGACGTGGACCGAGCGATGGGAACAATGCATTATGACCTGACGCTGAGGGGGGTGCAGAAGCAAGACTCGGGTGTGTACGCTTGCTCACTCACTGACAGGAACCTCAACCGGATGGGCTACAGAGAGATCTTGTTGAATGTTGATGCCCCTGTTGAGGAAAGTAAGTATGTGTGTGTGTGTTCTTTAAATGATCTTATATATATACGGATACACTTAAATGATCTTATATATATATACGGATACACTTAAATGATCTTATATATATACGGATACACTTAAATGATCTTATATATATACGGATACACTTAAATGATCTTATATATATACGGATACACTTAAATGATCTTATATATATACGGATACACTTAAATGATCTTATATATATACGGATACACTTAAATGATCTTATATATATACGGATACACTTAAATGATCTTAAATATATACGGATACACTTAAATGGTCTTACATATATACGGATACACTTAAAAATGATCTTACATATATACGGATAGACTTAAATGATCTTATATATATACGGATAGACTTAAATGATCTTACATATATACGGATACACTTAAATGATCTTACATATATACGGATACACTTAAATGATCTTACATATATACGGATACACTTAAATGATCTTACATATATACGGATACACTTAAATGATCTTATATATATACGGATACACTTAAATGATCTTATATATATACGGATACACTTAAATGATCTTATATATATACGGATACACTTAAATGATCTTATATATATACGGATACACTTAAATGATCTTATATATATACGGATACACTTAAATGATCTTATATATATATATATATATACGGATACACTTAAATGATCTTATATATATACGGATACACTTAAATGATCTTATATATATACGGATACACTTAAATGATCTTATATATATACGGATACACTTAAATGATCTTATATATATACGCATACACTTAAATGATCTTATATATATACGCATACACTTAAATGATCTTATATATATACGGATACACTTAAATGATCTTATATATATACGGATACACT
>JAPQNM010000029.1:759692-827192 GCA_029783475.1 Metacarcinus magister | reverse complement strand
ATAGCTTTCGAGAAAATGAGGAGGAATATCATGTTTTTATATAAATATATAGTTTCCTTTTACTGCGTAATTATTAGCCATAGAACAAATATTCATAATATCAGTTGTACAGTTTAATTAGGTGTATCAGATGCTGCAATGATATTTCCAATATCTCTAATAGCTTTTGAGAAAATGAGGAGAAAAGTTATGTTTATATAGAAATATTAAGTTTCATTTTACTTAGTAATTATTAGTCATAGAAAAAATATTCATAACATCAGTTGTAGAGTTTAATTAGGTCTATCAGATGCTGCAGTGATATTTCCAATATCTCTAATAGTTTTCGAGAAAATGAGGAGCAAATTCATGTTTTTATATAAATATTAAGTTTCATTTTACTGCGTAATTATTAGTCATAGAACAAATACTCATAATATCAGTTGTACAGTTTAATTAGGTCTATCAGATGCTCCAATTATATTTCCAATATCTCTAATAGCTTTCGAGAAAATGACGAGGAAAATCATGTTTTTATATAAAAATACGGTTTTATTTTACTGCGTAATTATTAGTCATAGAACAAATATTTATTATATCAGTTGTACAGTTGAATTAGGTGTATCAGATGATGCAATGATATTTCCAATATCTCTAATAGCTGTTGAGAAAACGAGGAAGAAAGTAATTTTTAAAAAAGTAAAATTCAGTATTTATTAGTACAAGTGAAAATATTCATAATGACAGTAGTAGATTTTAATCAGGTCTATCAGATGCTGCAATGATATTTCCAATATCTCTAATAGCTTTCGAGAAAATGAAGAGGAATGTCAGGTTTTTATATAAATATATAGTTTCATTTTACTGCGTAATTATTAGTCATAGAACAAATATTCATAATGTCAGTTTTATAGTTTAATTAGGTTTATCAGATGCTGCAGTGATATTTCCAATATCTCTAATAGCTTTCGAGAAAATGAGGAGGAAAATCATGTTTTTATATAAATATTAAGTTTCATTTTACTGCGTAATTATTAGTCATAGAAAAAATATTCATAACATCAGTTGTAGAGTTTAATTAGGTGTATCAGCTGTTGCAATTATATTTCCAATATCTCTAATAGCTTTCCGAGAAAATGAGGAAAAAAGTCATGTTTTTAAATAAATATTAAGTTTAGTTTTACTGCGTAATTATTAGTCATAGAACAAATATTCATAATATCAGTTGTACAATTTAATTAGGTCTATCAGATGCTACAATTATATTTCCAATATCTTTAATAGCTTTCGAGAAAATGACGAGGAAAATCATGTTTATATATAAAAATACGGTTTTATTTTACTGCGTAATTATTAGTCATAGAACAAATATTCATAATATCAGTTGTACAGTTGAATTAGGTGTATCAGATGATGCAATGATATTTCCAATATCTCTAATAGCTTTCGAGAAAACGAGGAAGAAAATAATTTAAAAAAAAGTAAAATTCAGTATTTATTAGTACTAGTGAAAATATTCATAATGACAGTAGTAGATTTTAATCCGGTCTATCAGATGCTGTAATGATATTTCCAATATCTCTAATAACTTTCGAGAAAATGAGGAGGAAAATCATGTTTTTATATAAATATTAAGTTTCATTTTACTGCGTAATTATTAGTCATAGAACAAATATTCATAATGAGAGTTGTACAGTTTAATTAGTTGTATCAGATGCTGCAATGATATTTCCAATATCTCTAATAGCTTTCGAGAAAATGAGGAGGAAAGTCATGTTTTTATATAAATATTAAGTTTCATTTTACTGCGTAATTATTAGCCATAGAAACAAAATATTCATAATATCAGTTGTACATTTAATTAGGTGTATCAAATGCTGCAATGATATTTCCAATATCTCTAATAGCTTTCGAGAAAATGAGGAGAAAAGTTATGTTTATATAGAAATATTAAGTTTCATTTTACTGAGTAATTATTAGTCATAGAACAAATATTCATAATGTCAGTTTGTACAGTTTAATTAGGTCTATCAGATGCGACAGTGATATTTCCAATATCTCTAATAGCTTTCGAGAAAATGAGGAGGAAAATCATGTTTTTATATAAATATTAAGTTTCGTTTTACTGCGTAATTATTAGTCATAGAACAAATATTCATAATGACAGTTGTACAGTTTAATTAGTTGTATCAGATGCTGCAGTGATATTTCCAATATCTCTAATGGCTTTCGAGAAAATGAGGAGGAAAATCATGTTTTTATATAAATATTAAGTTTCATTTTACTGCGTAATTATTAGTCATAGAAAAAATATTCATAACATCAGTTGTAGAGTTTGATTAGGTGTATCAGCTGTTGCAATGATATTTCCATTATCTCTAATAGCTTTCGATAAAATGAGGAAGAAAGTCATGTTTTTAAATAAATATTAAGTTTAATTTTACTGCGTAATTATTAGTCATAGAACAAATATTCATAATATCAGTTGTACAATTTAATTAGGTCTATCAGATGCTGCAATTATATTTCCAATATCTCTAATAGCTTTCGAGAAAATTTCGAGGAAAATCAAGTTTTTATATAAAAATACGGTTTTATTTTACTGCGTAATTATTAGTCATAGAACAAATATTCATAATATCAGTTGTACAGTTGAATTAGGTTAATCAGATGATGCATTGATATTTCCAATATCTTTAATAGCTTTCGAGAAAACGAGGAAGAAAGTAATTTAAAAAAAAGTAAAATTCATTATTTATTAGTACTAGTGAAAATATTCATAATGACAGTAGTAGATTTTAATCAGGTCTATCAGATGCTGTAATGATATTTCCAATATCTCTAATAGCTTTCGAGAAAATGAGGAGGAAAATCATGTTTTTATATAAATATTAAGTTCCCTTTTACTGCGTAATTATTAGTCATAGAACAAATATTCATAATGACAGTTGTACAGTTTAATTAGGTGTATCAGATGCTGCAATGATATTTCTAATATTTTTAATAGCTTTCGGAAAATGAGGAGGAAAGTCATGTTTTTATATAAATATTAAGTTTCATTTTACTGCGTAATTATTAGTCATAGAACAAATATTCATAATGAGAGTTGTACAGTTTAATTAGTTGTATCAGATGCTGCAATGATATTTCTAATATCTCTAATAGGTTTCGAGAAAATGAGGAGGAAAGTCATGTTTTTATATAAATATTAAGTTTCATTTTACTGCGTAATTATTAATCATAGAACAAATATTCATAATCACAGTTGTACAGTTTAATTAGTTGTATCAGATGCTGCAATGATATTTCCAATATCTCTAATAGCTTTCGAGAAAATGAGGAGGAAATTCATGTTTTTATATAAATATTAAGTTTCATTTTACTGCGTCATTATTAGCCATAGAACAAATATTCATAATATCAGTTGTACAATTTAATTAGGTCTATCAGATGCTGCAATTATATTTCCAATATCTCTAATAGCTTTCGAAAAAATGACGAGGAAAATCATGTTTTTATATAAAAATACGGTTTTATTTTACTGCGTAATTATTAGTCATAGAACAAATATTCATAATATCAGTTGTACAGTTGAATTAGGTTTATAAGATGATGCAATGATATTTCCAATATCTCTAATAGCTTTCGAGAAAACGAGGAAGAAAGTAATTTAAAAAAAACTAAAATTCATTATTTATTAGTACTAGTGAAAATATTCATAATGACAGTAGTAGATTTTAATCAGGTCTATCAGATGCTGTAATGATATTTCCAATATCTCTAATAGCTTTCGAGAAAATGAGGAGGAATGTCATGTTTTTATATAAATATATAGTTTCATTTTACTGCATAATTATTAGTCATAGAACAAATATTCATAATGTCAGTTTTACAGTTTAATTAGGTTTATCAGATGCTGCAGTGATATTTCCAATATCTCTAATAGCTTTCGAGAAAATGAGGAGGAAAATCATGTTTTTATATAAATATTAAGTTTCATTTTACTGCGTAATTATTAGTCATAGAAAAAATATTCATAACATCAGTTGTAGAGTTTAATTAGGTGTATCAGCTGTTGCAATTATATTTCCAATATCTCTAATAGCTTCCGAGAAAATGAGGAAAAAAGTCATGTTTTTAAATAAATATTAAGTTTAGTTTTACTGCGTAATTATTAGTCATAGAACAAATATTCATAATATCAGTTGTACAATTTAATTAGGTCTATCAGATGCTACAATTATATTTCCAATATCTTTAATAGCTTTCGAGAAAATGACGAGGAAAATCATGTTTATATATAAAAATACGGTTTTATTTTACTGCGTAATTATTAGTCATAGAACAAATATTCATTATATCAGTTGTACAGTTGAATTAGGTATATCAGATGATGCAATGATATTTCCAATATCTCTAATAGCTTTCGAGAAAACGAGGAAGAAAATAATTTAAAAAAAAGTAAAATTCAGTATTTATTAGTACTAGTGAAAATATTCATAATGACAGTAGTAGATTTTAATCAGGTCTATCAGATGCTGTAATGATATTTCCAATATCTCTAATAACTTTTCGAGAAAATGAGGAGGAAAATCATGTTTTTATATAAATATTAAGTTTCATTTTACTGCGTAATTATTAGTCATAGAACAAATATTCATAATGAGAGTTGTACAGTTTAATTAGTTGTATCAGATGCTGCAATGATATTTCCAATATCTCTAATAGCTTTCGAGAAAATGAGGAGGAAAGTCATGTTTTTATATAAATATTAAGTTTCATTTTACTGCGTAATTATTAGCCATAGAACAAATTTTCATAATATCAGTTGTACAATTTAATTAGGTGTATCAAATGCTGCAATGATATTTCCAATATCTCTAATAGCTTTCGAGAAAATGAGGAGAAAAGTTATGTTTATATAGAAATATTAAGTTTCATTTTACTGAGTAATTATTAGTCATAGAACAAATATTCATAATGTCAGTTTTACAGTTTAATTAGGTCTATCAGATGCGGCAGTGATATTTCCAATATCTCTAATAGCTTTCGAGAAAATGAGGAAAATCATGTTTTTATATAAATATTAAGTTTCGTTTTACTGCGTAATTATTAGTCATAGAACAAATATTCATAATGACAGTTGTACAGTTTAATTAGTTGTATCAGATGCTGCAGTGATATTTCCAATATCTCTAATGGCTTTCGAGAAAATGAGGAGGAAAATCATGTTTTTATATAAATATTAAGTTTCATTTTACTGCGTAATTATTAGTCATAGAAAAAATATTCATAACATCAGTTGTAGAGTTTGATTAGGTGTATCAGCTGTTGCAATGATATTTCCATTATCTCTAATAGCTTTCGATAAAATGAGGAAGAAAGTCATGTTTTTAAATAAATATTAAGTTTAATTTTACTGCGTAATTATTAGTCATAGAACAAATATTCATAATATCAGTTGTACAATTTAATTAGGTCTATCAGATGCTGCAATTATATTTCCAATATCTCTAATAGCTTTCGAGAAAATTTCGAGGAAAATCAAGTTTTTATATAAAAATACGGTTTTATTTTACTGCGTAATTATTAGTCATAGAACAAATATTCATAATATCAGTTGTACAGTTGAATTAGGTTAATCAGATGATGCATTGATATTTCCAATATCTTTAATAGCTTTCGAGAAAACGAGGAAGAAAGTAATTTAAAAAAAAGTAAAATTCATTATTTATTAGTACTAGTGAAAATATTCATAATGACAGTAGTAGATTTTAATCAGGTCTATCAGATGCTGTAATGATATTTCCAATATCTCTAATAGCTTTCGAGAAAATGAGGAGGAAAATCATGTTTTTATATAAATATTAAGTTTCCTTTTACTGCGTAATTATTAGTCATAGAACAAATATTCATAATGACAGTTGTACAGTTTAATTAGGTGTATCAGATGCTGCAATGATATTTCTAATATTTTTAATAGCTTTCGGAAAATGAGGAGGAAAGTCATGTTTTTATATAAATATTAAGTTTCATTTTACTGCGTAATTATTAGTCATAGAACAAATATTCATAATGAGAGTTGTACAGTTTAATTAGTTGTATCAGATGCTGCAATGATATTTCTAATATCTCTAATAGGTTTCGAGAAAATGAGGAGGAAAGTCATGTTTTTATATAAATATTAAGTTTCATTTTACTGCGTAATTATTAATCATAGAACAAATATTCATAATCACAGTTGTACAGTTTAATTAGTTGTATCAGATGCTGCAATGATATTTCCAATATCTCTAATAGCTTTCGAGAAAATGAGGAGGAAATTCATGTTTTTATATAAATATTAAGTTTCATTTTACTGCGTCATTATTAGCCATAGAACAAATATTCATAATATCAGTTGTACAATTTAATTAGGTCTATCAGATGCTGCAATTATATTTCCAATATCTCTAATAGCTTTCGAAAAAATGACGAGGAAAATCATGTTTTTATATAAAAATACGGTTTTATTTTACTGCGTAATTATTAGTCATAGAACAAATATTCATAATATCAGTTGTACAGTTGAATTAGGTTTATAAGATGATGCAATGATATTTCCAATATCTCTAATAGCTTTCGAGAAAACGAGGAAGAAAGTAATTTAAAAAAAACTAAAATTCATTATTTATTAGTACTAGTGAAAATATTCATAATGACAGTAGTAGATTTTAATCAGGTCTATCAGATGCTGTAATGATATTTCCAATATCTCTAATAGCTTTCGAGAAAATGAGGAGGAATGTCATGTTTTTATATAAATATATAGTTTCATTTTACTGCATAATTATTAGTCATAGAACAAATATTCATAATGTCAGTTTTACAGTTTAATTAGGTTTATCAGATGCTGCAGTGATATTTCCAATATCTCTAATAGCTTTCGAGAAAATGAGGAGGAAAATCATGTTTTTATATAAATATTAAGTTTCATTTTACTGCGTAATTATTAGTCATAGAAAAAATATTCATAACATCAGTTGTAGAGTTTAATTAGGTGTATCAGCTGTTGCAATTATATTTCCAATATCTCTAATAGCTTCCGAGAAAATGAGGAAAAAAGTCATGTTTTTAAATAAATATTAAGTTTAGTTTTACTGCGTAATTATTAGTCATAGAACAAATATTCATAATATCAGTTGTACAATTTAATTAGGTCTATCAGATGCTACAATTATATTTCCAATATCTTTAATAGCTTTCGAGAAAATGACGAGGAAAATCATGTTTATATATAAAAATACGGTTTTATTTTACTGCGTAATTATTAGTCATAGAACAAATATTCATTATATCAGTTGTACAGTTGAATTAGGTATATCAGATGATGCAATGATATTTCCAATATCTCTAATAGCTTTCGAGAAAACGAGGAAGAAAATAATTTAAAAAAAAGTAAAATTCAGTATTTATTAGTACTAGTGAAAATATTCATAATGACAGTAGTAGATTTTAATCAGGTCTATCAGATGCTGTAATGATATTTCCAATATCTCTAATAACTTTTCGAGAAAATGAGGAGGAAAATCATGTTTTTATATAAATATTAAGTTTCATTTTACTGCGTAATTATTAGTCATAGAACAAATATTCATAATGAGAGTTGTACAGTTTAATTAGTTGTATCAGATGCTGCAATGATATTTCCAATATCTCTAATAGCTTTCGAGAAAATGAGGAGGAAAGTCATGTTTTTATATAATATTAAGTTTCATTTTACTGCGTAATTATTAGCCATAGAACAAATTTCATAATATCAGTTGTACAATTTAATTAGGTGTATCAAATGCTGCAATGATATTTCCAATATCTCTAATAGCTTTCGAGAAAATGAGGAGAAAAGTTATGTTTATATAGAAATATTAAGTTTCATTTTACTGAGTAATTATTAGTCATAGAACAAATATTCATAATGTCAGTTTTACAGTTTAATTAGGTCTATCAGATGCGGCAGTGATATTTCCAATATCTCTAATAGCTTTCGAGAAAATGAGGAGGAAAATCATGTTTTTATATAAATATTAAGTTTCGTTTTACTGCGTAATTATTAGTCATAGAACAAATATTCATAATGACAGTTGTACAGTTTAATTAGTTGTATCAGATGCTGCAGTGATATTTCCAATATCTCTAATGGCTTTCGAGAAAATGAGGAGGAAAATCATGTTTTTATATAAATATTAAGTTTCATTTTACTGCGTAATTATTAGTCATAGAAAAAATATTCATAACATCAGTTGTAGAGTTTGATTAGGTGTATCAGCTGTTGCAATGATATTTCCATTATCTCTAATAGCTTTCGATAAAATGAGGAAGAAAGTCATGTTTTTAAATAAATATTAAGTTTAATTTTACTGCGTAATTATTAGTCATAGAACAAATATTCATAATATCAGTTGTACAATTTAATTAGGTCTATCAGATGCTGCAATTATATTTCCAATATCTCTAATAGCTTTCGAGAAAATTTCGAGGAAAATCAAGTTTTTATATAAAAATACGGTTTTATTTTACTGCGTAATTATTAGTCATAGAACAAATATTCATAATATCAGTTGTACAGTTGAATTAGGTTAATCAGATGATGCATTGATATTTCCAATATCTTTAATAGCTTTCGAGAAAACGAGGAAGAAAGTAATTTAAAAAAAAGTAAAATTCATTATTTATTAGTACTAGTGAAAATATTCATAATGACAGTAGTAGATTTTAATCAGGTCTATCAGATGCTGTAATGATATTTCCAATATCTCTAATAGCTTTCGAGAAAATGAGGAGGAAAATCATGTTTTTATATAAATATTAAGTTTCCTTTTACTGCGTAATTATTAGTCATAGAACAAATATTCATAATGACAGTTGTACAGTTTAATTAGGTGTATCAGATGCTGCAATGATATTTCTAATATTTTTAATAGCTTTCGGAAAATGAGGAGGAAAGTCATGTTTTTATATAAATATTAAGTTTCATTTTACTGCGTAATTATTAGTCATAGAACAAATATTCATAATGAGAGTTGTACAGTTTAATTAGTTGTATCAGATGCTGCAATGATATTTCTAATATCTCTAATAGGTTTCGAGAAAATGAGGAGGAAAGTCATGTTTTTATATAAATATTAAGTTTCATTTTACTGCGTAATTATTAATCATAGAACAAATATTCATAATCACAGTTGTACAGTTTAATTAGTTGTATCAGATGCTGCAATGATATTTCCAATATCTCTAATAGCTTTCGAGAAAATGAGGAGGAAATTCATGTTTTTATATAAATATTAAGTTTCATTTTACTGCGTCATTATTAGCCATAGAACAAATATTCATAATATCAGTTGTACAATTTAATTAGGTCTATCAGATGCTGCAATTATATTTCCAATATCTCTAATAGCTTTCGAAAAAATGACGAGGAAAATCATGTTTTTATATAAAAATACGGTTTTATTTTACTGCGTAATTATTAGTCATAGAACAAATATTCATAATATCAGTTGTACAGTTGAATTAGGTTTATAAGATGATGCAATGATATTTCCAATATCTCTAATAGCTTTCGAGAAAACGAGGAAGAAAGTAATTTAAAAAAAACTAAAATTCATTATTTATTAGTACTAGTGAAAATATTCATAATGACAGTAGTAGATTTTAATCAGGTCTATCAGATGCTGTAATGATATTTCCAATATCTCTAATAGCTTTCGAGAAAATGAGGAGGAATGTCATGTTTTTATATAAATATATAGTTTCATTTTACTGCATAATTATTAGTCATAGAACAAATATTCATAATGTCAGTTTTACAGTTTAATTAGGTTTATCAGATGCTGCAGTGATATTTCCAATATCTCTAATAGCTTTCGAGAAAATGAGGAGGAAAATCATGTTTTTATATAAATATTAAGTTTCATTTTACTGCGTAATTATTAGTCATAGAAAAAATATTCATAACATCAGTTGTAGAGTTTAATTAGGTGTATCAGCTGTTGCAATTATATTTCCAATATCTCTAATAGCTTCCGAGAAAATGAGGAAAAAAGTCATGTTTTTAAATAAATATTAAGTTTAGTTTTACTGCGTAATTATTAGTCATAGAACAAATATTCATAATATCAGTTGTACAATTTAATTAGGTCTATCAGATGCTACAATTATATTTCCAATATCTTTAATAGCTTTCGAGAAAATGACGAGGAAAATCATGTTTATATATAAAAATACGGTTTTATTTTACTGCGTAATTATTAGTCATAGAACAAATATTCATTATATCAGTTGTACAGTTGAATTAGGTATATCAGATGATGCAATGATATTTCCAATATCTCTAATAGCTTTCGAGAAAACGAGGAAGAAAATAATTTAAAAAAAAGTAAAATTCAGTATTTATTAGTACTAGTGAAAATATTCATAATGACAGTAGTAGATTTTAATCAGGTCTATCAGATGCTGTAATGATATTTCCAATATCTCTAATAACTTTCGAGAAAATGAGGAGGAAAATCATGTTTTTATATAAATATTAAGTTTCATTTTACTGCGTAATTATTAGTCATAGAACAAATATTCATAATGAGAGTTGTACAGTTTAATTAGTTGTATCAGATGCTGCAATGATATTTCCAATATCTCTAATAGCTTTCGAGAAAATGAGGAGGAAAGTCATGTTTTTATATAAATATTAAGTTTCATTTTACTGCGTAATTATTAGCCATAGAACAAATATTCATAATATCAGTTGTACAATTTAATTAGGTGTATCAAATGCTGCAATGATATTTCCAATATCTCTAATAGCTTTCGAGAAAATGAGGAGAAAAGTTATGTTTATATAGAAATATTAAGTTTCATTTTACTGAGTAATTATTAGTCATAGAACAAATATTCATAATGTCAGTTTTACAGTTTAATTAGGTCTATCAGATGCGGCAGTGATATTTCCAATATCTCTAATAGCTTTCGAGAAAATGAGGAGGAAAATCATGTTTTTATATAAATATTAAGTTTCGTTTTACTGCGTAATTATTAGTCATAGAACAAATATTCATAATGACAGTTGTACAGTTTAATTAGTTGTATCAGATGCTGCAGTGATATTTCCAATATCTCTAATGGCTTTCGAGAAAATGAGGAGGAAAATCATGTTTTTATATAAATATTAAGTTTCATTTTACTGCGTAATTATTAGTCATAGAAAAAATATTCATAACATCAGTTGTAGAGTTTGATTAGGTGTATCAGCTGTTGCAATGATATTTCCATTATCTCTAATAGCTTTCGATAAAATGAGGAAGAAAGTCATGTTTTTAAATAAATATTAAGTTTAATTTTACTGCGTAATTATTAGTCATAGAACAAATATTCATAATATCAGTTGTACAATTTAATTAGGTCTATCAGATGCTGCAATTATATTTCCAATATCTCTAATAGCTTTCGAGAAAATTTCGAGGAAAATCAAGTTTTTATATAAAAATACGGTTTTATTTTACTGCGTAATTATTAGTCATAGAACAAATATTCATAATATCAGTTGTACAGTTGAATTAGGTTAATCAGATGATGCATTGATATTTCCAATATCTTTAATAGCTTTCGAGAAAACGAGGAAGAAAGTAATTTAAAAAAAAGTAAAATTCATTATTTATTAGTACTAGTGAAAATATTCATAATGACAGTAGTAGATTTTAATCAGGTCTATCAGATGCTGTAATGATATTTCCAATATCTCTAATAGCTTTCGAGAAAATGAGGAGGAAAATCATGTTTTTATATAAATATTAAGTTTCCTTTTACTGCGTAATTATTAGTCATAGAACAAATATTCATAATGACAGTTGTACAGTTTAATTAGGTGTATCAGATGCTGCAATGATATTTCTAATATTTTTAATAGCTTTCGGAAAATGAGGAGGAAAGTCATGTTTTTATATAAATATTAAGTTTCATTTTACTGCGTAATTATTAGTCATAGAACAAATATTCATAATGAGAGTTGTACAGTTTAATTAGTTGTATCAGATGCTGCAATGATATTTCTAATATCTCTAATAGGTTTCGAGAAAATGAGGAGGAAAGTCATGTTTTTATATAAATATTAAGTTTCATTTTACTGCGTAATTATTAATCATAGAACAAATATTCATAATCACAGTTGTACAGTTTAATTAGTTGTATCAGATGCTGCAATGATATTTCCAATATCTCTAATAGCTTTCGAGAAAATGAGGAGGAAATTCATGTTTTTATATAAATATTAAGTTTCATTTTACTGCGTCATTATTAGCCATAGAACAAATATTCATAATATCAGTTGTACAATTTAATTAGGTCTATCAGATGCTGCAATTATATTTCCAATATCTCTAATAGCTTTCGAAAAAATGACGAGGAAAATCATGTTTTTATATAAAAATACGGTTTTATTTTACTGCGTAATTATTAGTCATAGAACAAATATTCATAATATCAGTTGTACAGTTGAATTAGGTTTATAAGATGATGCAATGATATTTCCAATATCTCTAATAGCTTTCGAGAAAACGAGGAAGAAAGTAATTTAAAAAAAACTAAAATTCATTATTTATTAGTACTAGTGAAAATATTCATAATGACAGTAGTAGATTTTAATCAGGTCTATCAGATGCTGTAATGATATTTCCAATATCTCTAATAGCTTTCGAGAAAATGAGGAGGAATGTCATGTTTTTATATAAATATATAGTTTCATTTTACTGCATAATTATTAGTCATAGAACAAATATTCATAATGTCAGTTTTACAGTTTAATTAGGTTTATCAGATGCTGCAGTGATATTTCCAATATCTCTAATAGCTTTCGAGAAAATGAGGAGGAAAATCATGTTTTTATATAAATATTAAGTTTCATTTTACTGCGTAATTATTAGTCATAGAAAAAATATTCATAACATCAGTTGTAGAGTTTAATTAGGTGTATCAGCTGTTGCAATTATATTTCCAATATCTCTAATAGCTTCCGAGAAAATGAGGAAAAAAGTCATGTTTTTAAATAAATATTAAGTTTAGTTTTACTGCGTAATTATTAGTCATAGAACAAATTTTCATAATATCAGTTGTACAATTTAATTAGGTCTATCAGATGCTACAATTATATTTCCAATATCTTTAATAGCTTTCGAGAAAATGACGAGGAAAATCATGTTTATATATAAAAATACGGTTTTATTTTACTGCGTAATTATTAGTCATAGAACAAATATTCATTATATCAGTTGTACAGTTGAATTAGGTATATCAGATGATGCAATGATATTTCCAATATCTCTAATAGCTTTCGAGAAAACGAGGAAGAAAATAATTTAAAAAAAAGTAAAATTCAGTATTTATTAGTACTAGTGAAAATATTCATAATGACAGTAGTAGATTTTAATCAGGTCTATCAGATGCTGTAATGATATTTCCAATATCTCTAATAACTTTCGAGAAAATGAGGAGGAAAATCATGTTTTTATATAAATATTAAGTTTCATTTTACTGCGTAATTATTAGTCATAGAACAAATATTCATAATGAGAGTTGTACAGTTTAATTAGTTGTATCAGATGCTGCAATGATATTTCCAATATCTCTAATAGCTTTCGAGAAAATGAGGAGGAAAGTCATGTTTTTATATAAATATTAAGTTTCATTTTACTGCGTAATTATTAGCCATAGAACAAATATTCATAATATCAGTTGTACAATTTAATTAGGTGTATCAAATGCTGCAATGATATTTCCAATATCTCTAATAGCTTTCGAGAAAATGAGGAGAAAAGTTATGTTTATATAGAAATATTAAGTTTCATTTTACTGAGTAATTATTAGTCATAGAACAAATATTCATAATGTCAGTTTTACAGTTTAATTAGGTCTATCAGATGCGGCAGTGATATTTCCAATATCTCTAATAGCTTTCGAGAAAATGAGGAGGAAAATCATGTTTTTATATAAATATTAAGTTTCGTTTTACTGCGTAATTATTAGTCATAGAACAAATATTCATAATGACAGTTGTACAGTTTAATTAGTTGTATCAGATGCTGCAGTGATATTTCCAATATCTCTAATGGCTTTCGAGAAAATGAGGAGGAAAATCATGTTTTTATATAAATATTAAGTTTCATTTTACTGCGTAATTATTAGTCATAGAAAAAATATTCATAACATCAGTTGTAGAGTTTGATTAGGTGTATCAGCTGTTGCAATGATATTTCCATTATCTCTAATAGCTTTCGATAAAATGAGGAAGAAAGTCATGTTTTTAAATAAATATTAAGTTTAATTTTACTGCGTAATTATTAGTCATAGAACAAATATTCATAATATCAGTTGTACAATTTAATTAGGTCTATCAGATGCTGCAATTATATTTCCAATATCTCTAATAGCTTTCGAGAAAATTTCGAGGAAAATCAAGTTTTTATATAAAAATACGGTTTTATTTTACTGCGTAATTATTAGTCATAGAACAAATATTCATAATATCAGTTGTACAGTTGAATTAGGTTAATCAGATGATGCATTGATATTTCCAATATCTTTAATAGCTTTCGAGAAAACGAGGAAGAAAGTAATTTAAAAAAAAGTAAAATTCATTATTTATTAGTACTAGTGAAAATATTCATAATGACAGTAGTAGATTTTAATCAGGTCTATCAGATGCTGTAATGATATTTCCAATATCTCTAATAGCTTTCGAGAAAATGAGGAGGAAAATCATGTTTTTATATAAATATTAAGTTTCCTTTTACTGCGTAATTATTAGTCATAGAACAAATATTCATAATGACAGTTGTACAGTTTAATTAGGTGTATCAGATGCTGCAATGATATTTCTAATATTTTTAATAGCTTTCGGAAAATGAGGAGGAAAGTCATGTTTTTATATAAATATTAAGTTTCATTTTACTGCGTAATTATTAGTCATAGAACAAATATTCATAATGAGAGTTGTACAGTTTAATTAGTTGTATCAGATGCTGCAATGATATTTCTAATATCTCTAATAGGTTTCGAGAAAATGAGGAGGAAAGTCATGTTTTTATATAAATATTAAGTTTCATTTTACTGCGTAATTATTAATCATAGAACAAATATTCATAATCACAGTTGTACAGTTTAATTAGTTGTATCAGATGCTGCAATGATATTTCCAATATCTCTAATAGCTTTCGAGAAAATGAGGAGGAAATTCATGTTTTTATATAAATATTAAGTTTCATTTTACTGCGTCATTATTAGCCATAGAACAAATATTCATAATATCAGTTGTACAATTTAATTAGGTCTATCAGATGCTGCAATTATATTTCCAATATCTCTAATAGCTTTCGAAAAAATGACGAGGAAAATCATGTTTTTATATAAAAATACGGTTTTATTTTACTGCGTAATTATTAGTCATAGAACAAATATTCATAATATCAGTTGTACAGTTGAATTAGGTTTATAAGATGATGCAATGATATTTCCAATATCTCTAATAGCTTTCGAGAAAACGAGGAAGAAAGTAATTTAAAAAAAACTAAAATTCATTATTTATTAGTACTAGTGAAAATATTCATAATGACAGTAGTAGATTTTAATCAGGTCTATCAGATGCTGTAATGATATTTCCAATATCTCTAATAGCTTTCGAGAAAATGAGGAGGAATGTCATGTTTTTATATAAATATATAGTTTCATTTTACTGCATAATTATTAGTCATAGAACAAATATTCATAATGTCAGTTTTACAGTTTAATTAGGTTTATCAGATGCTGCAGTGATATTTCCAATATCTCTAATAGCTTTCGAGAAAATGAGGAGGAAAATCATGTTTTTATATAAATATTAAGTTTCATTTTACTGCGTAATTATTAGTCATAGAAAAAATATTCATAACATCAGTTGTAGAGTTTAATTAGGTGTATCAGCTGTTGCAATTATATTTCCAATATCTCTAATAGCTTCCGAGAAAATGAGGAAAAAAGTCATGTTTTTAAATAAATATTAAGTTTAGTTTTACTGCGTAATTATTAGTCATAGAACAAATATTCATAATATCAGTTGTACAATTTAATTAGGTCTATCAGATGCTACAATTATATTTCCAATATCTTTAATAGCTTTCGAGAAAATGACGAGGAAAATCATGTTTATATATAAAAATACGGTTTTATTTTACTGCGTAATTATTAGTCATAGAACAAATATTCATTATATCAGTTGTACAGTTGAATTAGGTATATCAGATGATGCAATGATATTTCCAATATCTCTAATAGCTTTCGAGAAAACGAGGAAGAAAATAATTTAAAAAAAAGTAAAATTCAGTATTTATTAGTACTAGTGAAAATATTCATAATGACAGTAGTAGATTTTAATCAGGTCTATCAGATGCTGTAATGATATTTCCAATATCTCTAATAACTTTCGAGAAAATGAGGAGGAAAATCATGTTTTTATATAAATATTAAGTTTCATTTTACTGCGTAATTATTAGTCATAGAACAAATATTCATAATGAGAGTTGTACAGTTTAATTAGTTGTATCAGATGCTGCAATGATATTTCCAATATCTCTAATAGCTTTCGAGAAAATGAGGAGGAAAGTCATGTTTTTATATAAATATTAAGTTTCATTTTACTGCGTAATTATTAGCCATAGAACAAATATTCATAATATCAGTTGTACAATTTAATTAGGTGTATCAAATGCTGCAATGATATTTCCAATATCTCTAATAGCTTTCGAGAAAATGAGGAGAAAAGTTATGTTTATATAGAAATATTAAGTTTCATTTTACTGAGTAATTATTAGTCATAGAACAAATATTCATAATGTCAGTTTTACAGTTTAATTAGGTCTATCAGATGCGGCAGTGATATTTCCAATATCTCTAATAGCTTTCGAGAAAATGAGGAGGAAAATCATGTTTTTATATAAATATTAAGTTTCGTTTTACTGCGTAATTATTAGTCATAGAACAAATATTCATAATGACAGTTGTACAGTTTAATTAGTTGTATCAGATGCTGCAGTGATATTTCCAATATCTCTAATGGCTTTCGAGAAAATGAGGAGGAAAATCATGTTTTTATATAAATATTAAGTTTCATTTTACTGCGTAATTATTAGTCATAGAAAAAATATTCATAACATCAGTTGTAGAGTTTGATTAGGTGTATCAGCTGTTGCAATGATATTTCCATTATCTCTAATAGCTTTCGATAAAATGAGGAAGAAAGTCATGTTTTTAAATAAATATTAAGTTTAATTTTACTGCGTAATTATTAGTCATAGAACAAATATTCATAATATCAGTTGTACAATTTAATTAGGTCTATCAGATGCTGCAATTATATTTCCAATATCTCTAATAGCTTTCGAGAAAATTTCGAGGAAAATCAAGTTTTTATATAAAAATACGGTTTTATTTTACTGCGTAATTATTAGTCATAGAACAAATATTCATAATATCAGTTGTACAGTTGAATTAGGTTAATCAGATGATGCATTGATATTTCCAATATCTTTAATAGCTTTCGAGAAAACGAGGAAGAAAGTAATTTAAAAAAAAGTAAAATTCATTATTTATTAGTACTAGTGAAAATATTCATAATGACAGTAGTAGATTTTAATCAGGTCTATCAGATGCTGTAATGATATTTCCAATATCTCTAATAGCTTTCGAGAAAATGAGGAGGAAAATCATGTTTTTATATAAATATTAAGTTTCCTTTTACTGCGTAATTATTAGTCATAGAACAAATATTCATAATGACAGTTGTACAGTTTAATTAGGTGTATCAGATGCTGCAATGATATTTCTAATATTTTTAATAGCTTTCGGAAAATGAGGAGGAAAGTCATGTTTTTATATAAATATTAAGTTTCATTTTACTGCGTAATTATTAGTCATAGAACAAATATTCATAATGAGAGTTGTACAGTTTAATTAGTTGTATCAGATGCTGCAATGATATTTCTAATATCTCTAATAGGTTTCGAGAAAATGAGGAGGAAAGTCATGTTTTTATATAAATATTAAGTTTCATTTTACTGCGTAATTATTAATCATAGAACAAATATTCATAATCACAGTTGTACAGTTTAATTAGTTGTATCAGATGCTGCAATGATATTTCCAATATCTCTAATAGCTTTCGAGAAAATGAGGAGGAAATTCATGTTTTTATATAAATATTAAGTTTCATTTTACTGCGTCATTATTAGCCATAGAACAAATATTCATAATATCAGTTGTACAATTTAATTAGGTCTATCAGATGCTGCAATTATATTTCCAATATCTCTAATAGCTTTCGAAAAAATGACGAGGAAAATCATGTTTTTATATAAAAATACGGTTTTATTTTACTGCGTAATTATTAGTCATAGAACAAATATTCATAATATCAGTTGTACAGTTGAATTAGGTTTATAAGATGATGCAATGATATTTCCAATATCTCTAATAGCTTTCGAGAAAACGAGGAAGAAAGTAATTTAAAAAAAACTAAAATTCATTATTTATTAGTACTAGTGAAAATATTCATAATGACAGTAGTAGATTTTAATCAGGTCTATCAGATGCTGTAATGATATTTCCAATATCTCTAATAGCTTTCGAGAAAATGAGGAGGAATGTCATGTTTTTATATAAATATATAGTTTCATTTTACTGCATAATTATTAGTCATAGAACAAATATTCATAATGTCAGTTTTACAGTTTAATTAGGTTTATCAGATGCTGCAGTGATATTTCCAATATCTCTAATAGCTTTCGAGAAAATGAGGAGGAAAATCATGTTTTTATATAAATATTAAGTTTCATTTTACTGCGTAATTATTAGTCATAGAAAAAATATTCATAACATCAGTTGTAGAGTTTAATTAGGTGTATCAGCTGTTGCAATTATATTTCCAATATCTCTAATAGCTTCCGAGAAAATGAGGAAAAAAGTCATGTTTTTAAATAAATATTAAGTTTAGTTTTACTGCGTAATTATTAGTCATAGAACAAATATTCATAATATCAGTTGTACAATTTAATTAGGTCTATCAGATGCTACAATTATATTTCCAATATCTTTAATAGCTTTCGAGAAAATGACGAGGAAAATCATGTTTATATATAAAAATACGGTTTTATTTTACTGCGTAATTATTAGTCATAGAACAAATATTCATTATATCAGTTGTACAGTTGAATTAGGTATATCAGATGATGCAATGATATTTCCAATATCTCTAATAGCTTTCGAGAAAACGAGGAAGAAAATAATTTAAAAAAAAGTAAAATTCAGTATTTATTAGTACTAGTGAAAATATTCATAATGACAGTAGTAGATTTTAATCAGGTCTATCAGATGCTGTAATGATATTTCCAATATCTCTAATAACTTTCGAGAAAATGAGGAGGAAAATCATGTTTTTATATAAATATTAAGTTTCATTTTACTGCGTAATTATTAGTCATAGAACAAATATTCATAATGAGAGTTGTACAGTTTAATTAGTTGTATCAGATGCTGCAATGATATTTCCAATATCTCTAATAGCTTTCGAGAAAATGAGGAGGAAAGTCATGTTTTTATATAAATATTAAGTTTCATTTTACTGCGTAATTATTAGCCATAGAACAAATATTCATAATATCAGTTGTACAATTTAATTAGGTGTATCAAATGCTGCAATGATATTTCCAATATCTCTAATAGCTTTCGAGAAAATGAGGAGAAAAGTTATGTTTATATAGAAATATTAAGTTTCATTTTACTGAGTAATTATTAGTCATAGAACAAATATTCATAATGTCAGTTTTACAGTTTAATTAGGTCTATCAGATGCGGCAGTGATATTTCCAATATCTCTAATAGCTTTCGAGAAAATGAGGAGGAAAATCATGTTTTTATATAAATATTAAGTTTCGTTTTACTGCGTAATTATTAGTCATAGAACAAATATTCATAATGACAGTTGTACAGTTTAATTAGTTGTATCAGATGCTGCAGTGATATTTCCAATATCTCTAATGGCTTTCGAGAAAATGAGGAGGAAAATCATGTTTTTATATAAATATTAAGTTTCATTTTACTGCGTAATTATTAGTCATAGAAAAAATATTCATAACATCAGTTGTAGAGTTTGATTAGGTGTATCAGCTGTTGCAATGATATTTCCATTATCTCTAATAGCTTTCGATAAAATGAGGAAGAAAGTCATGTTTTTAAATAAATATTAAGTTTAATTTTACTGCGTAATTATTAGTCATAGAACAAATATTCATAATATCAGTTGTACAATTTAATTAGGTCTATCAGATGCTGCAATTATATTTCCAATATCTCTAATAGCTTTCGAGAAAATTTCGAGGAAAATCAAGTTTTTATATAAAAATACGGTTTTATTTTACTGCGTAATTATTAGTCATAGAACAAATATTCATAATATCAGTTGTACAGTTGAATTAGGTTAATCAGATGATGCATTGATATTTCCAATATCTTTAATAGCTTTCGAGAAAACGAGGAAGAAAGTAATTTAAAAAAAAGTAAAATTCATTATTTATTAGTACTAGTGAAAATATTCATAATGACAGTAGTAGATTTTAATCAGGTCTATCAGATGCTGTAATGATATTTCCAATATCTCTAATAGCTTTCGAGAAAATGAGGAGGAAAATCATGTTTTTATATAAATATTAAGTTTCCTTTTACTGCGTAATTATTAGTCATAGAACAAATATTCATAATGACAGTTGTACAGTTTAATTAGGTGTATCAGATGCTGCAATGATATTTCTAATATTTTTAATAGCTTTCGGAAAATGAGGAGGAAAGTCATGTTTTTATATAAATATTAAGTTTCATTTTACTGCGTAATTATTAGTCATAGAACAAATATTCATAATGAGAGTTGTACAGTTTAATTAGTTGTATCAGATGCTGCAATGATATTTCTAATATCTCTAATAGGTTTCGAGAAAATGAGGAGGAAAGTCATGTTTTTATATAAATATTAAGTTTCATTTTACTGCGTAATTATTAATCATAGAACAAATATTCATAATCACAGTTGTACAGTTTAATTAGTTGTATCAGATGCTGCAATGATATTTCCAATATCTCTAATAGCTTTCGAGAAAATGAGGAGGAAATTCATGTTTTTATATAAATATTAAGTTTCATTTTACTGCGTCATTATTAGCCATAGAACAAATATTCATAATATCAGTTGTACAATTTAATTAGGTCTATCAGATGCTGCAATTATATTTCCAATATCTCTAATAGCTTTCGAAAAAATGACGAGGAAAATCATGTTTTTATATAAAAATACGGTTTTATTTTACTGCGTAATTATTAGTCATAGAACAAATATTCATAATATCAGTTGTACAGTTGAATTAGGTTTATAAGATGATGCAATGATATTTCCAATATCTCTAATAGCTTTCGAGAAAACGAGGAAGAAAGTAATTTAAAAAAAACTAAAATTCATTATTTATTAGTACTAGTGAAAATATTCATAATGACAGTAGTAGATTTTAATCAGGTCTATCAGATGCTGTAATGATATTTCCAATATCTCTAATAGCTTTCGAGAAAATGAGGAGGAATGTCATGTTTTTATATAAATATATAGTTTCATTTTACTGCATAATTATTAGTCATAGAACAAATATTCATAATGTCAGTTTTACAGTTTAATTAGGTTTATCAGATGCTGCAGTGATATTTCCAATATCTCTAATAGCTTTCGAGAAAATGAGGAGGAAAATCATGTTTTTATATAAATATTAAGTTTCATTTTACTGCGTAATTATTAGTCATAGAAAAAATATTCATAACATCAGTTGTAGAGTTTAATTAGGTGTATCAGCTGTTGCAATTATATTTCCAATATCTCTAATAGCTTCCGAGAAAATGAGGAAAAAAGTCATGTTTTTAAATAAATATTAAGTTTAGTTTTACTGCGTAATTATTAGTCATAGAACAAATATTCATAATATCAGTTGTACAATTTAATTAGGTCTATCAGATGCTACAATTATATTTCCAATATCTTTAATAGCTTTCGAGAAAATGACGAGGAAAATCATGTTTATATATAAAAATACGGTTTTATTTTACTGCGTAATTATTAGTCATAGAACAAATATTCATTATATCAGTTGTACAGTTGAATTAGGTATATCAGATGATGCAATGATATTTCCAATATCTCTAATAGCTTTCGAGAAAACGAGGAAGAAAATAATTTAAAAAAAAGTAAAATTCAGTATTTATTAGTACTAGTGAAAATATTCATAATGACAGTAGTAGATTTTAATCAGGTCTATCAGATGCTGTAATGATATTTCCAATATCTCTAATAACTTTCGAGAAAATGAGGAGGAAAATCATGTTTTTATATAAATATTAAGTTTCATTTTACTGCGTAATTATTAGTCATAGAACAAATATTCATAATGAGAGTTGTACAGTTTAATTAGTTGTATCAGATGCTGCAATGATATTTCCAATATCTCTAATAGCTTTCGAGAAAATGAGGAGGAAAGTCATGTTTTTATATAAATATTAAGTTTCATTTTACTGCGTAATTATTAGCCATAGAACAAATATTCATAATATCAGTTGTACAATTTAATTAGGTGTATCAAATGCTGCAATGATATTTCCAATATCTCTAATAGCTTTCGAGAAAATGAGGAGAAAAGTTATGTTTATATAGAAATATTAAGTTTCATTTTACTGAGTAATTATTAGTCATAGAACAAATATTCATAATGTCAGTTTTACAGTTTAATTAGGTCTATCAGATGCGGCAGTGATATTTCCAATATCTCTAATAGCTTTCGAGAAAATGAGGAGGAAAATCATGTTTTTATATAAATATTAAGTTTCGTTTTACTGCGTAATTATTAGTCATAGAACAAATATTCATAATGACAGTTGTACAGTTTAATTAGTTGTATCAGATGCTGCAGTGATATTTCCAATATCTCTAATGGCTTTCGAGAAAATGAGGAGGAAAATCATGTTTTTATATAAATATTAAGTTTCATTTTACTGCGTAATTATTAGTCATAGAAAAAATATTCATAACATCAGTTGTAGAGTTTGATTAGGTGTATCAGCTGTTGCAATGATATTTCCATTATCTCTAATAGCTTTCGATAAAATGAGGAAGAAAGTCATGTTTTTAAATAAATATTAAGTTTAATTTTACTGCGTAATTATTAGTCATAGAACAAATATTCATAATATCAGTTGTACAATTTAATTAGGTCTATCAGATGCTGCAATTATATTTCCAATATCTCTAATAGCTTTCGAGAAAATTTCGAGGAAAATCAAGTTTTTATATAAAAATACGGTTTTATTTTACTGCGTAATTATTAGTCATAGAACAAATATTCATAATATCAGTTGTACAGTTGAATTAGGTTAATCAGATGATGCATTGATATTTCCAATATCTTTAATAGCTTTCGAGAAAACGAGGAAGAAAGTAATTTAAAAAAAGTAAAATTCATTATTTATTAGTACTAGTGAAAATATTCATAATGACAGTAGTAGATTTTAATCAGGTCTATCAGATGCTGTAATGATATTTCCAATATCTCTAATAGCTTTCGAGAAAATGAGGAGGAAAATCATGTTTTTATATAAATATTAAGTTTCCTTTTACTGCGTAATTATTAGTCATAGAACAAATATTCATAATGACAGTTGTACAGTTTAATTAGGTGTATCAGATGCTGCAATGATATTTCTAATATTTTTAATAGCTTTCGGAAAATGAGGAGGAAAGTCATGTTTTTATATAAATATTAAGTTTCATTTTACTGCGTAATTATTAGTCATAGAACAAATATTCATAATGAGAGTTGTACAGTTTAATTAGTTGTATCAGATGCTGCAATGATATTTCTAATATCTCTAATAGGTTTCGAGAAAATGAGGAGGAAAGTCATGTTTTTATATAAATATTAAGTTTCATTTTACTGCGTAATTATTAATCATAGAACAAATATTCATAATCACAGTTGTACAGTTTAATTAGTTGTATCAGATGCTGCAATGATATTTCCAATATCTCTAATAGCTTTCGAGAAAATGAGGAGGAAATTCATGTTTTTATATAAATATTAAGTTTCATTTTACTGCGTCATTATTAGCCATAGAACAAATATTCATAATATCAGTTGTACAATTTAATTAGGTCTATCAGATGCTGCAATTATATTTCCAATATCTCTAATAGCTTTCGAAAAAATGACGAGGAAAATCATGTTTTTATATAAAAATACGGTTTTATTTTACTGCGTAATTATTAGTCATAGAACAAATATTCATAATATCAGTTGTACAGTTGAATTAGGTTTATAAGATGATGCAATGATATTTCCAATATCTCTAATAGCTTTCGAGAAAACGAGGAAGAAAGTAATTTAAAAAAAACTAAAATTCATTATTTATTAGTACTAGTGAAAATATTCATAATGACAGTAGTAGATTTTAATCAGGTCTATCAGATGCTGTAATGATATTTCCAATATCTCTAATAGCTTTCGAGAAAATGAGGAGGAATGTCATGTTTTTATATAAATATATAGTTTCATTTTACTGCATAATTATTAGTCATAGAACAAATATTCATAATGTCAGTTTTACAGTTTAATTAGGTTTATCAGATGCTGCAGTGATATTTCCAATATCTCTAATAGCTTTCGAGAAAATGAGGAGGAAAATCATGTTTTTATATAAATATTAAGTTTCATTTTACTGCGTAATTATTAGTCATAGAAAAAATATTCATAACATCAGTTGTAGAGTTTAATTAGGTGTATCAGCTGTTGCAATTATATTTCCAATATCTCTAATAGCTTCCGAGAAAATGAGGAAAAAAGTCATGTTTTTAAATAAATATTAAGTTTAGTTTTACTGCGTAATTATTAGTCATAGAACAAATATTCATAATATCAGTTGTACAATTTAATTAGGTCTATCAGATGCTACAATTATATTTCCAATATCTTTAATAGCTTTCGAGAAAATGACGAGGAAAATCATGTTTATATATAAAAATACGGTTTTATTTTACTGCGTAATTATTAGTCATAGAACAAATATTCATTATATCAGTTGTACAGTTGAATTAGGTATATCAGATGATGCAATGATATTTCCAATATCTCTAATAGCTTTCGAGAAAACGAGGAAGAAAATAATTTAAAAAAAAGTAAAATTCAGTATTTATTAGTACTAGTGAAAATATTCATAATGACAGTAGTAGATTTTAATCAGGTCTATCAGATGCTGTAATGATATTTCCAATATCTCTAATAACTTTCGAGAAAATGAGGAGGAAAATCATGTTTTTATATAAATATTAAGTTTCATTTTACTGCGTAATTATTAGTCATAGAACAAATATTCATAATGAGAGTTGTACAGTTTAATTAGTTGTATCAGATGCTGCAATGATATTTCCAATATCTCTAATAGCTTTCGAGAAAATGAGGAGGAAAGTCATGTTTTTATATAAATATTAAGTTTCATTTTACTGCGTAATTATTAGCCATAGAACAAATATTCATAATATCAGTTGTACAATTTAATTAGGTGTATCAAATGCTGCAATGATATTTCCAATATCTCTAATAGCTTTCGAGAAAATGAGGAGAAAAGTTATGTTTATATAGAAATATTAAGTTTCATTTTACTGAGTAATTATTAGTCATAGAACAAATATTCATAATGTCAGTTTTACAGTTTAATTAGGTCTATCAGATGCGGCAGTGATATTTCCAATATCTCTAATAGCTTTCGAGAAAATGAGGAGGAAAATCATGTTTTTATATAAATATTAAGTTTCGTTTTACTGCGTAATTATTAGTCATAGAACAAATATTCATAATGACAGTTGTACAGTTTAATTAGTTGTATCAGATGCTGCAGTGATATTTCCAATATCTCTAATGGCTTTCGAGAAAATGAGGAGGAAAATCATGTTTTTATATAAATATTAAGTTTCATTTTACTGCGTAATTATTAGTCATAGAAAAAATATTCATAACATCAGTTGTAGAGTTTGATTAGGTGTATCAGCTGTTGCAATGATATTTCCATTATCTCTAATAGCTTTCGATAAAATGAGGAAGAAAGTCATGTTTTTAAATAAATATTAAGTTTAATTTTACTGCGTAATTATTAGTCATAGAACAAATATTCATAATATCAGTTGTACAATTTAATTAGGTCTATCAGATTCTGCAATTATATTTCCAATATCTCTAATAGCTTTCGAGAAAATTTCGAGGAAAATCAAGTTTTTATATAAAAATACGGTTTTATTTTACTGCGTAATTATTAGTCATAGAACAAATATTCATAATATCAGTTGTACAGTTGAATTAGGTTAATCAGATGATGCATTGATATTTCCAATATCTTTAATAGCTTTCGAGAAAACGAGGAAGAAAGTAATTTAAAAAAAAGTAAAATTCATTATTTATTAGTACTAGTGAAAATATTCATAATGACAGTAGTAGATTTTAATCAGGTCTATCAGATGCTGTAATGATATTTCCAATATCTCTAATAGCTTTCGAGAAAATGAGGAGGAAAATCATGTTTTTATATAAATATTAAGTTTCCTTTTACTGCGTAATTATTAGTCATAGAACAAATATTCATAATGACAGTTGTACAGTTTAATTAGGTGTATCAGATGCTGCAATGATATTTCTAATATTTTTAATAGCTTTCGGAAAATGAGGAGGAAAGTCATGTTTTTATATAAATATTAAGTTTCATTTTACTGCGTAATTATTAGTCATAGAACAAATATTCATAATGAGAGTTGTACAGTTTAATTAGTTGTATCAGATGCTGCAATGATATTTCTAATATCTCTAATAGGTTTCGAGAAAATGAGGAGGAAAGTCATGTTTTTATATAAATATTAAGTTTCATTTTACTGCGTAATTATTAATCATAGAACAAATATTCATAATCACAGTTGTACAGTTTAATTAGTTGTATCAGATGCTGCAATGATATTTCCAATATCTCTAATAGCTTTCGAGAAAATGAGGAGGAAATTCATGTTTTTATATAAATATTAAGTTTCATTTTACTGCGTCATTATTAGCCATAGAACAAATATTCATAATATCAGTTGTACAATTTAATTAGGTCTATCAGATGCTGCAATTATATTTCCAATATCTCTAATAGCTTTCGAAAAAATGACGAGGAAAATCATGTTTTTATATAAAAATACGGTTTTATTTTACTGCGTAATTATTAGTCATAGAACAAATATTCATAATATCAGTTGTACAGTTGAATTAGGTTTATAAGATGATGCAATGATATTTCCAATATCTCTAATAGCTTTCGAGAAAACGAGGAAGAAAGTAATTTAAAAAAAACTAAAATTCATTATTTATTAGTACTAGTGAAAATATTCATAATGACAGTAGTAGATTTTAATCAGGTCTATCAGATGCTGTAATGATATTTCCAATATCTCTAATAGCTTTCGAGAAAATGAGGAGGAATGTCATGTTTTTATATAAATATATAGTTTCATTTTACTGCATAATTATTAGTCATAGAACAAATATTCATAATGTCAGTTTTACAGTTTAATTAGGTTTATCAGATGCTGCAGTGATATTTCCAATATCTCTAATAGCTTTCGAGAAAATGAGGAGGAAAATCATGTTTTTATATAAATATTAAGTTTCATTTTACTGCGTAATTATTAGTCATAGAAAAAATATTCATAACATCAGTTGTAGAGTTTAATTAGGTGTATCAGCTGTTGCAATTATATTTCCAATATCTCTAATAGCTTCCGAGAAAATGAGGAAAAAAGTCATGTTTTTAAATAAATATTAAGTTTAGTTTTACTGCGTAATTATTAGTCATAGAACAAATATTCATAATATCAGTTGTACAATTTAATTAGGTCTATCAGATGCTACAATTATATTTCCAATATCTTTAATAGCTTTCGAGAAAATGACGAGGAAAATCATGTTTATATATAAAAATACGGTTTTATTTTACTGCGTAATTATTAGTCATAGAACAAATATTCATTATATCAGTTGTACAGTTGAATTAGGTATATCAGATGATGCAATGATATTTCCAATATCTCTAATAGCTTTCGAGAAAACGAGGAAGAAAATAATTTAAAAAAAAGTAAAATTCAGTATTTATTAGTACTAGTGAAAATATTCATAATGACAGTAGTAGATTTTAATCAGGTCTATCAGATGCTGTAATGATATTTCCAATATCTCTAATAACTTTCGAGAAAATGAGGAGGAAAATCATGTTTTTATATAAATATTAAGTTTCATTTTACTGCGTAATTATTAGTCATAGAACAAATATTCATAATGAGAGTT
This sequence comes from Metacarcinus magister, assembly GCA_029783475.1. NCBI lineage: Eukaryota > Metazoa > Arthropoda > Malacostraca > Decapoda > Cancridae > Metacarcinus > Metacarcinus magister. The sequence continues at coordinate 798,723 of JAPQNM010000029.1, read as the reverse complement.
GTACAGTTTAATTAGTTGTATCAGATGCTGCAATGATATTTCCAATATCTCTAATAGCTTTCGAGAAAATGAGGAGGAAAGTCATGTTTTTATATAAATATTAAGTTTCATTTTACTGCGTAATTATTAGCCATAGAACAAATATTCATAATATCAGTTGTACAATTTAATTAGGTGTATCAAATGCTGCAATGATATTTCCAATATCTCTAATAGCTTTCGAGAAAATGAGGAGAAAAGTTATGTTTATATAGAAATATTAAGTTTCATTTTACTGAGTAATTATTAGTCATAGAACAAATATTCATAATGTCAGTTTTACAGTTTAATTAGGTCTATCAGATGCGGCAGTGATATTTCCAATATCTCTAATAGCTTTCGAGAAAATGAGGAGGAAAATCATGTTTTTATATAAATATTAAGTTTCGTTTTACTGCGTAATTATTAGTCATAGAACAAATATTCATAATGACAGTTGTACAGTTTAATTAGTTGTATCAGATGCTGCAGTGATATTTCCAATATCTCTAATGGCTTTCGAGAAAATGAGGAGGAAAATCATGTTTTTATATAAATATTAAGTTTCATTTTACTGCGTAATTATTAGTCATAGAAAAAATATTCATAACATCAGTTGTAGAGTTTGATTAGGTGTATCAGCTGTTGCAATGATATTTCCATTATCTCTAATAGCTTTCGATAAAATGAGGAAGAAAGTCATGTTTTTAAATAAATATTAAGTTTAATTTTACTGCGTAATTATTAGTCATAGAACAAATATTCATAATATCAGTTGTACAATTTAATTAGGTCTATCAGATGCTGCAATTATATTTCCAATATCTCTAATAGCTTTCGAGAAAATTTCGAGGAAAATCAAGTTTTTATATAAAAATACGGTTTTATTTTACTGCGTAATTATTAGTCATAGAACAAATATTCATAATATCAGTTGTACAGTTGAATTAGGTTAATCAGATGATGCATTGATATTTCCAATATCTTTAATAGCTTTCGAGAAAACGAGGAAGAAAGTAATTTAAAAAAAAGTAAAATTCATTATTTATTAGTACTAGTGAAAATATTCATAATGACAGTAGTAGATTTTAATCAGGTCTATCAGATGCTGTAATGATATTTCCAATATCTCTAATAGCTTTCGAGAAAATGAGGAGGAAAATCATGTTTTTATATAAATATTAAGTTTCCTTTTACTGCGTAATTATTAGTCATAGAACAAATATTCATAATGACAGTTGTACAGTTTAATTAGGTGTATCAGATGCTGCAATGATATTTCTAATATTTTTAATAGCTTTCGGAAAATGAGGAGGAAAGTCATGTTTTTATATAAATATTAAGTTTCATTTTACTGCGTAATTATTAGTCATAGAACAAATATTCATAATGAGAGTTGTACAGTTTAATTAGTTGTATCAGATGCTGCAATGATATTTCTAATATCTCTAATAGGTTTCGAGAAAATGAGGAGGAAAGTCATGTTTTTATATAAATATTAAGTTTCATTTTACTGCGTAATTATTAATCATAGAACAAATATTCATAATCACAGTTGTACAGTTTAATTAGTTGTATCAGATGCTGCAATGATATTTCCAATATCTCTAATAGCTTTCGAGAAAATGAGGAGGAAATTCATGTTTTTATATAAATATTAAGTTTCATTTTACTGCGTCATTATTAGCCATAGAACAAATATTCATAATATCAGTTGTACAATTTAATTAGGTCTATCAGATGCTGCAATTATATTTCCAATATCTCTAATAGCTTTCGAAAAAATGACGAGGAAAATCATGTTTTTATATAAAAATACGGTTTTATTTTACTGCGTAATTATTAGTCATAGAACAAATATTCATAATATCAGTTGTACAGTTGAATTAGGTTTATAAGATGATGCAATGATATTTCCAATATCTCTAATAGCTTTCGAGAAAACGAGGAAGAAAGTAATTTAAAAAAAACTAAAATTCATTATTTATTAGTACTAGTGAAAATATTCATAATGACAGTAGTAGATTTTAATCAGGTCTATCAGATGCTGTAATGATATTTCCAATATCTCTAATAGCTTTCGAGAAAATGAGGAGGAATGTCATGTTTTTATATAAATATATAGTTTCATTTTACTGCATAATTATTAGTCATAGAACAAATATTCATAATGTCAGTTTTACAGTTTAATTAGGTTTATCAGATGCTGCAGTGATATTTCCAATATCTCTAATAGCTTTCGAGAAAATGAGGAGGAAAATCATGTTTTTATATAAATATTAAGTTTCATTTTACTGCGTAATTATTAGTCATAGAAAAAATATTCATAACATCAGTTGTAGAGTTTAATTAGGTGTATCAGCTGTTGCAATTATATTTCCAATATCTCTAATAGCTTCCGAGAAAATGAGGAAAAAAGTCATGTTTTTAAATAAATATTAAGTTTAGTTTTACTGCGTAATTATTAGTCATAGAACAAATATTCATAATATCAGTTGTACAATTTAATTAGGTCTATCAGATGCTACAATTATATTTCCAATATCTTTAATAGCTTTCGAGAAAATGACGAGGAAAATCATGTTTATATATAAAAATACGGTTTTATTTTACTGCGTAATTATTAGTCATAGAACAAATATTCATTATATCAGTTGTACAGTTGAATTAGGTATATCAGATGATGCAATGATATTTCCAATATCTCTAATAGCTTTCGAGAAAACGAGGAAGAAAATAATTTAAAAAAAAGTAAAATTCAGTATTTATTAGTACTAGTGAAAATATTCATAATGACAGTAGTAGATTTTAATCAGGTCTATCAGATGCTGTAATGATATTTCCAATATCTCTAATAACTTTCGAGAAAATGAGGAGGAAAATCATGTTTTTATATAAATATTAAGTTTCATTTTACTGCGTAATTATTAGTCATAGAACAAATATTCATAATGAGAGTTGTACAGTTTAATTAGTTGTATCAGATGCTGCAATGATATTTCCAATATCTCTAATAGCTTTCGAGAAAATGAGGAGGAAAGTCATGTTTTTATATAAATATTAAGTTTCATTTTACTGCGTAATTATTAGCCATAGAACAAATATTCATAATATCAGTTGTACAATTTAATTAGGTGTATCAAATGCTGCAATGATATTTCCAATATCTCTAATAGCTTTCGAGAAAATGAGGAGAAAAGTTATGTTTATATAGAAATATTAAGTTTCATTTTACTGAGTAATTATTAGTCATAGAACAAATATTCATAATGTCAGTTTTACAGTTTAATTAGGTCTATCAGATGCGGCAGTGATATTTCCAATATCTCTAATAGCTTTCGAGAAAATGAGGAGGAAAATCATGTTTTTATATAAATATTAAGTTTCGTTTTACTGCGTAATTATTAGTCATAGAACAAATATTCATAATGACAGTTGTACAGTTTAATTAGTTGTATCAGATGCTGCAGTGATATTTCCAATATCTCTAATGGCTTTCGAGAAAATGAGGAGGAAAATCATGTTTTTATATAAATATTAAGTTTCATTTTACTGCGTAATTATTAGTCATAGAAAAAATATTCATAACATCAGTTGTAGAGTTTGATTAGGTGTATCAGCTGTTGCAATGATATTTCCATTATCTCTAATAGCTTTCGATAAAATGAGGAAGAAAGTCATGTTTTTAAATAAATATTAAGTTTAATTTTACTGCGTAATTATTAGTCATAGAACAAATATTCATAATATCAGTTGTACAATTTAATTAGGTCTATCAGATGCTGCAATTATATTTCCAATATCTCTAATAGCTTTCGAGAAAATTTCGAGGAAAATCAAGTTTTTATATAAAAATACGGTTTTATTTTACTGCGTAATTATTAGTCATAGAACAAATATTCATAATATCAGTTGTACAGTTGAATTAGGTTAATCAGATGATGCATTGATATTTCCAATATCTTTAATAGCTTTCGAGAAAACGAGGAAGAAAGTAATTTAAAAAAAAGTAAAATTCATTATTTATTAGTACTAGTGAAAATATTCATAATGACAGTAGTAGATTTTAATCAGGTCTATCAGATGCTGTAATGATATTTCCAATATCTCTAATAGCTTTCGAGAAAATGAGGAGGAAAATCATGTTTTTATATAAATATTAAGTTTCCTTTTACTGCGTAATTATTAGTCATAGAACAAATATTCATAATGACAGTTGTACAGTTTAATTAGGTGTATCAGATGCTGCAATGATATTTCTAATATTTTTAATAGCTTTCGGAAAATGAGGAGGAAAGTCATGTTTTTATATAAATATTAAGTTTCATTTTACTGCGTAATTATTAGTCATAGAACAAATATTCATAATGAGAGTTGTACAGTTTAATTAGTTGTATCAGATGCTGCAATGATATTTCTAATATCTCTAATAGGTTTCGAGAAAATGAGGAGGAAATTCATGTTTTTATATAAATATTAAGTTTCATTTTACTGCGTAATTATTAATCATAGAACAAATATTCATAATCACAGTTGTACAGTTTAATTAGTTGTATCAGATGCTGCAATGATATTTCCAATATCTCTAATAGCTTTCGAGAAAATGAGGAGGAAATTCATGTTTTTATATAAATATTAAGTTTCATTTTACTGCGTCATTATTAGCCATAGAACAAATATTCATAATATCAGTTGTACAATTTAATTAGGTCTATCAGATGCTGCAATTATATTTCCAATATCTCTAATAGCTTTCGAAAAAATGACGAGGAAAATCATGTTTTTATATAAAAATACGGTTTTATTTTACTGCGTAATTATTAGTCATAGAACAAATATTCATAATATCAGTTGTACAGTTGAATTAGGTTTATAAGATGATGCAATGATATTTCCAATATCTCTAATAGCTTTCGAGAAAACGAGGAAGAAAGTAATTTAAAAAAAACTAAAATTCATTATTTATTAGTACTAGTGAAAATATTCATAATGACAGTAGTAGATTTTAATCAGGTCTATCAGATGCTGTAATGATATTTCCAATATCTCTAATAGCTTTCGAGAAAATGAGGAGGAATGTCATGTTTTTATATAAATATATAGTTTCATTTTACTGCATAATTATTAGTCATAGAACAAATATTCATAATGTCAGTTTTACAGTTTAATTAGGTTTATCAGATGCTGCAGTGATATTTCCAATATCTCTAATAGCTTTCGAGAAAATGAGGAGGAAAATCATGTTTTTATATAAATATTAAGTTTCATTTTACTGCGTAATTATTAGTCATAGAAAAAATATTCATAACATCAGTTGTAGAGTTTAATTAGGTGTATCAGCTGTTGCAATTATATTTCCAATATCTCTAATAGCTTCCGAGAAAATGAGGAAAAAAGTCATGTTTTTAAATAAATATTAAGTTTAGTTTTACTGCGTAATTATTAGTCATAGAACAAATATTCATAATATCAGTTGTACAATTTAATTAGGTCTATCAGATGCTACAATTATATTTCCAATATCTTTAATAGCTTTCGAGAAAATGACGAGGAAAATCATGTTTATATATAAAAATACGGTTTTATTTTACTGCGTAATTATTAGTCATAGAACAAATATTCATTATATCAGTTGTACAGTTGAATTAGGTATATCAGATGATGCAATGATATTTCCAATATCTCTAATAGCTTTCGAGAAAACGAGGAAGAAAATAATTTAAAAAAAAGTAAAATTCAGTATTTATTAGTACTAGTGAAAATATTCATAATGACAGTAGTAGATTTTAATCAGGTCTATCAGATGCTGTAATGATATTTCCAATATCTCTAATAACTTTCGAGAAAATGAGGAGGAAAATCATGTTTTTATATAAATATTAAGTTTCATTTTACTGCGTAATTATTAGTCATAGAACAAATATTCATAATGAGAGTTGTACAGTTTAATTAGTTGTATCAGATGCTGCAATGATATTTCCAATATCTCTAATAGCTTTCGAGAAAATGAGGAGGAAAGTCATGTTTTTATATAAATATTAAGTTTCATTTTACTGCGTAATTATTAGCCATAGAACAAATATTCATAATATCAGTTGTACAATTTAATTAGGTGTATCAAATGCTGCAATGATATTTCCAATATCTCTAATAGCTTTCGAGAAAATGAGGAGAAAAGTTATGTTTATATAGAAATATTAAGTTTCATTTTACTGAGTAATTATTAGTCATAGAACAAATATTCATAATGTCAGTTTTACAGTTTAATTAGGTCTATCAGATGCGGCAGTGATATTTCCAATATCTCTAATAGCTTTCGAGAAAATGAGGAGGAAAATCATGTTTTTATATAAATATTAAGTTTCGTTTTACTGCGTAATTATTAGTCATAGAACAAATATTCATAATGACAGTTGTACAGTTTAATTAGTTGTATCAGATGCTGCAGTGATATTTCCAATATCTCTAATGGCTTTCGAGAAAATGAGGAGGAAAATCATGTTTTTATATAAATATTAAGTTTCATTTTACTGCGTAATTATTAGTCATAGAAAAAATATTCATAACATCAGTTGTAGAGTTTGATTAGGTGTATCAGCTGTTGCAATGATATTTCCATTATCTCTAATAGCTTTCGATAAAATGAGGAAGAAAGTCATGTTTTTAAATAAATATTAAGTTTAATTTTACTGCGTAATTATTAGTCATAGAACAAATATTCATAATATCAGTTGTACAATTTAATTAGGTCTATCAGATGCTGCAATTATATTTCCAATATCTCTAATAGCTTTCGAGAAAATTTCGAGGAAAATCAAGTTTTTATATAAAAATACGGTTTTATTTTACTGCGTAATTATTAGTCATAGAACAAATATTCATAATATCAGTTGTACAGTTGAATTAGGTTAATCAGATGATGCATTGATATTTCCAATATCTTTAATAGCTTTCGAGAAAACGAGGAAGAAAGTAATTTAAAAAAAAGTAAAATTCATTATTTATTAGTACTAGTGAAAATATTCATAATGACAGTAGTAGATTTTAATCAGGTCTATCAGATGCTGTAATGATATTTCCAATATCTCTAATAGCTTTCGAGAAAATGAGGAGGAAAATCATGTTTTTATATAAATATTAAGTTTCCTTTTACTGCGTAATTATTAGTCATAGAACAAATATTCATAATGACAGTTGTACAGTTTAATTAGGTGTATCAGATGCTGCAATGATATTTCTAATATTTTTAATAGCTTTCGGAAAATGAGGAGGAAAGTCATGTTTTTATATAAATATTAAGTTTCATTTTACTGCGTAATTATTAGTCATAGAACAAATATTCATAATGAGAGTTGTACAGTTTAATTAGTTGTATCAGATGCTGCAATGATATTTCTAATATCTCTAATAGGTTTCGAGAAAATGAGGAGGAAATTCATGTTTTTATATAAATATTAAGTTTCATTTTACTGCGTAATTATTAATCATAGAACAAATATTCATAATCACAGTTGTACAGTTTAATTAGTTGTATCAGATGCTGCAATGATATTTCCAATATCTCTAATAGCTTTCGAGAAAATGAGGAGGAAATTCATGTTTTTATATAAATATTAAGTTTCATTTTACTGCGTCATTATTAGCCATAGAACAAATATTCATAATATCAGTTGTACAATTTAATTAGGTCTATCAGATGCTGCAATTATATTTCCAATATCTCTAATAGCTTTCGAAAAAATGACGAGGAAAATCATGTTTTTATATAAAAATACGGTTTTATTTTACTGCGTAATTATTAGTCATAGAACAAATATTCATAATATCAGTTGTACAGTTGAATTAGGTTTATAAGATGATGCAATGATATTTCCAATATCTCTAATAGCTTTCGAGAAAACGAGGAAGAAAGTAATTTAAAAAAAACTAAAATTCATTATTTATTAGTACTAGTGAAAATATTCATAATGACAGTAGTAGATTTTAATCAGGTCTATCAGATGCTGTAATGATATTTCCAATATCTCTAATAGCTTTCGAGAAAATGAGGAGGAATGTCATGTTTTTATATAAATATATAGTTTCATTTTACTGCATAATTATTAGTCATAGAACAAATATTCATAATGTCAGTTTTACAGTTTAATTAGGTTTATCAGATGCTGCAGTGATATTTCCAATATCTCTAATAGCTTTCGAGAAAATGAGGAGGAAAATCATGTTTTTATATAAATATTAAGTTTCATTTTACTGCGTAATTATTAGTCATAGAAAAAATATTCATAACATCAGTTGTAGAGTTTAATTAGGTGTATCAGCTGTTGCAATTATATTTCCAATATCTCTAATAGCTTCCGAGAAAATGAGGAAAAAAGTCATGTTTTTAAATAAATATTAAGTTTAGTTTTACTGCGTAATTATTAGTCATAGAACAAATATTCATAATATCAGTTGTACAATTTAATTAGGTCTATCAGATGCTACAATTATATTTCCAATATCTTTAATAGCTTTCGAGAAAATGACGAGGAAAATCATGTTTATATATAAAAATACGGTTTTATTTTACTGCGTAATTATTAGTCATAGAACAAATATTCATTATATCAGTTGTACAGTTGAATTAGGTATATCAGATGATGCAATGATATTTCCAATATCTCTAATAGCTTTCGAGAAAACGAGGAAGAAAATAATTTAAAAAAAAGTAAAATTCAGTATTTATTAGTACTAGTGAAAATATTCATAATGACAGTAGTAGATTTTAATCAGGTCTATCAGATGCTGTAATGATATTTCCAATATCTCTAATAACTTTCGAGAAAATGAGGAGGAAAATCATGTTTTTATATAAATATTAAGTTTCATTTTACTGCGTAATTATTAGTCATAGAACAAATATTCATAATGAGAGTTGTACAGTTTAATTAGTTGTATCAGATGCTGCAATGATATTTCCAATATCTCTAATAGCTTTCGAGAAAATGAGGAGGAAAGTCATGTTTTTATATAAATATTAAGTTTCATTTTACTGCGTAATTATTAGCCATAGAACAAATATTCATAATATCAGTTGTACAATTTAATTAGGTGTATCAAATGCTGCAATGATATTTCCAATATCTCTAATAGCTTTCGAGAAAATGAGGAGAAAAGTTATGTTTATATAGAAATATTAAGTTTCATTTTACTGAGTAATTATTAGTCATAGAACAAATATTCATAATGTCAGTTTTACAGTTTAATTAGGTCTATCAGATGCGGCAGTGATATTTCCAATATCTCTAATAGCTTTCGAGAAAATGAGGAGGAAAATCATGTTTTTATATAAATATTAAGTTTCGTTTTACTGCGTAATTATTAGTCATAGAACAAATATTCATAATGACAGTTGTACAGTTTAATTAGTTGTATCAGATGCTGCAGTGATATTTCCAATATCTCTAATGGCTTTCGAGAAAATGAGGAGGAAAATCATGTTTTTATATAAATATTAAGTTTCATTTTACTGCGTAATTATTAGTCATAGAAAAAATATTCATAACATCAGTTGTAGAGTTTGATTAGGTGTATCAGCTGTTGCAATGATATTTCCATTATCTCTAATAGCTTTCGATAAAATGAGGAAGAAAGTCATGTTTTTAAATAAATATTAAGTTTAATTTTACTGCGTAATTATTAGTCATAGAACAAATATTCATAATATCAGTTGTACAATTTAATTAGGTCTATCAGATGCTGCAATTATATTTCCAATATCTCTAATAGCTTTCGAGAAAATTTCGAGGAAAATCAAGTTTTTATATAAAAATACGGTTTTATTTTACTGCGTAATTATTAGTCATAGAACAAATATTCATAATATCAGTTGTACAGTTGAATTAGGTTAATCAGATGATGCATTGATATTTCCAATATCTTTAATAGCTTTCGAGAAAACGAGGAAGAAAGTAATTTAAAAAAAAGTAAAATTCATTATTTATTAGTACTAGTGAAAATATTCATAATGACAGTAGTAGATTTTAATCAGGTCTATCAGATGCTGTAATGATATTTCCAATATCTCTAATAGCTTTCGAGAAAATGAGGAGGAAAATCATGTTTTTATATAAATATTAAGTTTCCTTTTACTGCGTAATTATTAGTCATAGAACAAATATTCATAATGACAGTTGTACAGTTTAATTAGGTGTATCAGATGCTGCAATGATATTTCTAATATTTTTAATAGCTTTCGGAAAATGAGGAGGAAAGTCATGTTTTTATATAAATATTAAGTTTCATTTTACTGCGTAATTATTAGTCATAGAACAAATATTCATAATGAGAGTTGTACAGTTTAATTAGTTGTATCAGATGCTGCAATGATATTTCTAATATCTCTAATAGGTTTCGAGAAAATGAGGAGGAAAGTCATGTTTTTATATAAATATTAAGTTTCATTTTACTGCGTAATTATTAATCATAGAACAAATATTCATAATCACAGTTGTACAGTTTAATTAGTTGTATCAGATGCTGCAATGATATTTCCAATATCTCTAATAGCTTTCGAGAAAATGAGGAGGAAATTCATGTTTTTATATAAATATTAAGTTTCATTTTACTGCGTCATTATTAGCCATAGAACAAATATTCATAATATCAGTTGTACAATTTAATTAGGTCTATCAGATGCTGCAATTATATTTCCAATATCTCTAATAGCTTTCGAAAAAATGACGAGGAAAATCATGTTTTTATATAAAAATACGGTTTTATTTTACTGCGTAATTATTAGTCATAGAACAAATATTCATAATATCAGTTGTACAGTTGAATTAGGTTTATAAGATGATGCAATGATATTTCCAATATCTCTAATAGCTTTCGAGAAAACGAGGAAGAAAGTAATTTAAAAAAAACTAAAATTCATTATTTATTAGTACTAGTGAAAATATTCATAATGACAGTAGTAGATTTTAATCAGGTCTATCAGATGCTGTAATGATATTTCCAATATCTCTAATAGCTTTCGAGAAAATGAGGAGGAATGTCATGTTTTTATATAAATATATAGTTTCATTTTACTGCATAATTATTAGTCATAGAACAAATATTCATAATGTCAGTTTGTACAGTTTAATTAGGTTTATCAGATGCTGCAGTGATATTTCCAATATCTCTAATAGCTTTCGAGAAAATGAGGAGGAAAATCATGTTTTTATATAAATATTAAGTTTCATTTTACTGCGTAATTATTAGTCATAGAAAAAATATTCATAACATCAGTTGTAGAGTTTAATTAGGTGTATCAGCTGTTGCAATTATATTTCCAATATCTCTAATAGCTTCCGAGAAAATGAGGAAAAAAGTCATGTTTTTAAATAAATATTAAGTTTAGTTTTACTGCGTAATTATTAGTCATAGAACAAATATTCATAATATCAGTTGTACAATTTAATTAGGTCTATCAGATGCTACAATTATATTTCCAATATCTTTAATAGCTTTCGAGAAAATGACGAGGAAAATCATGTTTATATATAAAAATACGGTTTTATTTTACTGCGTAATTATTAGTCATAGAACAAATATTCATTATATCAGTTGTACAGTTGAATTAGGTATATCAGATGATGCAATGATATTTCCAATATCTCTAATAGCTTTCGAGAAAACGAGGAAGAAAATAATTTAAAAAAAAGTAAAATTCAGTATTTATTAGTACTAGTGAAAATATTCATAATGACAGTAGTAGATTTTAATCAGGTCTATCAGATGCTGTAATGATATTTCCAATATCTCTAATAACTTTCGAGAAAATGAGGAGGAAAATCATGTTTTTATATAAATATTAAGTTTCATTTTACTGCGTAATTATTAGTCATAGAACAAATATTCATAATGAGAGTTGTACAGTTTAATTAGTTGTATCAGATGCTGCAATGATATTTCCAATATCTCTAATAGCTTTCGAGAAAATGAGGAGGAAAGTCATGTTTTTATATAAATATTAAGTTTCATTTTACTGCGTAATTATTAGCCATAGAACAAATATTCATAATATCAGTTGTACAATTTAATTAGGTGTATCAAATGCTGCAATGATATTTCCAATATCTCTAATAGCTTTCGAGAAAATGAGGAGAAAAGTTATGTTTATATAGAAATATTAAGTTTCATTTTACTGAGTAATTATTAGTCATAGAACAAATATTCATAATGTCAGTTTTACAGTTTAATTAGGTCTATCAGATGTGGCAGTGATATTTCCAATATCTCTAATAGCTTTCGAGAAAATGAGGAGGAAAATCATGTTTTTATATAAATATTAAGTTTCGTTTTACTGCGTAATTATTAGTCATAGAACAAATATTCATAATGACAGTTGTACAGTTTAATTAGTTGTATCAGATGCTGCAGTGATATTTCCAATATCTCTAATGGCTTTCGAGAAAATGAGGAGGAAAATCATGTTTTTATATAAATATTAAGTTTCATTTTACTGCGTAATTATTAGTCATAGAAAAAATATTCATAACATCAGTTGTAGAGTTTGATTAGGTGTATCAGCTGTTGCAATGATATTTCCATTATCTCTAATAGCTTTCGATAAAATGAGGAAGAAAGTCATGTTTTAAAATAAATATTATGTTTAATTTTACTGCGTAATTATTAGTCATAGAACAAATATTCATAATATCAGTTGTACAATTTAATTAGGTCTATCAGATGCTGCAATTATATTTCCAATATCTCTAATAGCTTTCGAGAAAATTTCGAGGAAAATCAAGTTTTTATATAAAAATACGGTTTTATTTTACTGCGTAATTATTAGTCATAGAACAAATATTCATAATATCAGTTGTACAGTTGAATTAGGTTAATCAGATGATGCATTGATATTTCCAATATCTTTAATAGCTTTCGAGAAAACGAGGAAGAAAGTAATTTAAAAAAAAGTAAAATTCATTATTTATTAGTACTAGTGAAAATATTCATAATGACAGTAGTAGATTTTAATCAGGTCTATCAGATGCTGTAATGATATTTCCAATATCTCTAATAGCTTTCGAGAAAATGAGGAGGAAAATCATGTTTTTATATAAATATTAAGTTTCCTTTTACTGCGTAATTATTAGTCATAGAACAAATATTCATAATGACAGTTGTACAGTTTAATTAGGTGTATCAGATGCTGCAATGATATTTCTAATATTTCTAATAGCTTTCGGGAAAATGAGGAGGAAAATCATGTTTTTATATAAATATTAAGTTTCATTTTACTGCGTAATTATTAGTCATAGAACAAATATTCATAATGAGAGTTGTACAGTTTAATTAGTTGTATCAGATGCTGCAATGATATTTCTAATATCTCTAATAGGTTTCGAGAAAATGAGGAGGAAAGTCATGTTTTTATATAAATATTAAGTTTCATTTTACTGCGTAATTATTAATCATAGAACAAATATTCATAATCACAGTTGTACAGTTTAATTAGTTGTATCAGATGCTGCAATGATATTTCCAATATCTCTAATAGCTTTCGAGAAAATGAGGAGGAAATTCATGTTTTTATATAAATATTAAGTTTCATTTTACTGCGTCATTATTAGCCATAGAACAAATATTCATAATATCAGTTGTACAATTTAATTAGGTCTATCAGATGCTGCAATTATATTTCCAATATCTCTAATAGCTTTCGAGAAAATGACGAGGAAAATCATGTTTTTATATAAAAATACGGTTTTATTTTACTGCGTAATTATTAGTCATAGAACAAATATTCATAATATCAGTTGTACAGTTGAATTAGGTGTATCAGATTATGCAATGATATTTCCAATATCTCTAATAGCTTTCAAGAAAACGAGGAAGAAAGTAATTTTAAAAAAAGTACAATTCATTATTTATTAGTACTAGTGAAAATATTCATAATGACAGTAGTAGATTTTACTCAGGTCTATTAGATGCTGTAATGATATTTCCAATATCTCTAATAGCTTTCGAGAAAATGAGGAGGAATATCATGTTTTTATATAAATATATAGTTTCATTTTACTGCGTAATTATTAGTCATAGAACAAATATTCTTAATAAGAGTTGTACAGTTTAATTAGTTGTGTCAGATGCTGCAATGATATTTCCAATATCTCTAATAGCTTTCGAGAAAATGAGGAGGAATATCATGTTTTTATATAAATATATAGTTTCCTTTTACTGCATAATTATTAGCCATAGAACAAATATTCATAATATCAGTTGTACAGTTTAATTAGGTGTATCAGATGCTGCAATGATATATCCAATATCTCTAATAGCTTTTGAGAAAATGAGGAGGAAAGTTATGTTTATATAGAAATATTAAGTTTCATTTTACTTAGTAATTATTAGTCATAGGAAAAATATTCATAATTTCAGTTTTAGAGTTTAATTAGGTCTATCAGATGCTGCAGTGATATTTCCAATATCTCTAATAGTTTTCGAGAAAATGAGGAGCAAATTCATGTTTTTATATAAATATTAAGTTTCATTTTACTGCGTAATTATTAGTCATAGAACAAATACTCATAATATCAGTTGTACAGTTTAATTAGGTCTATCAGATGCTCCAATTATATTTCCAATATCTCTAATAGCTTTCGAGAAAATGACGAGGAAAATCATGTTTTTATATAAAAATACGGTTTTATTTTACTGCGTAATTATTAGTCATAGAACAAATATTCATTATATCAGTTGTACAGTTGAATTAGGTGTATCAGATGATGCAATGATATTTCCAATATCTCTAATAGCTGTTGAGAAAACGAGGAAGAAAGTAATTTTTAAAAAAGTAAAATTCAGTATTTATTAGTAAAAGTGAAAATATTCATAATGACAGTAGTAGATTTTAATCAGGTCTATCAGATGCTGCAATGATATTTCCAATATCTCTAATAGCTTTCGAGAAAATGAGGAGGAAAATCATGGTTTTATATAAATATTAAGTTTCATTTTACTGCGTAATTATTAGTCATAGAACAAATATTCATAATGAGAGTTGTACAGTTTAATTAGTTGTATCAGATGCTGCAATGATATTTCCAATATCTCTAATAGCTTTCGAGAAAATGAGGAGAAAAGTCATGTTTTTATATAAATATTAAGTTTCATTTTACTGCGTAATTATTAGCCATAGAACAAATATTCATAATATCAGTTGTACAATTTAATTAGGTGTATCAAATGCTGCAATGATATTTCCAATATCTCTAATAGCTTTCGAGAAAATGAGGAGAAAAGTTATGTTTATATAGAAATATTAAGTTTCATTTTACTGAGTAATTATTAGTCATAGAACAAATATTCATAATGTCAGTTTTACAGTTTAATTAGGTCTATCAGATGCGGCAGTGATATTTCCAATATCTCTAATAGCTTTCGAGAAAATGAGGAGGAAAATCATGTTTTTATATAAATATTAAGTTTCATTTTACTGCGTAATTATTAGTCATAGAACAAATATTCATAATGAGAGTTGTACAGTTTAATTAGGTGTATCAGATGCTGCAATGATATTTAAAATATCTCTAATAGCTTTCGAGAAAATGAGGAGGAAATTCATGTTTTTATATAAATATTAAGTTTCATTTTACTGCGTAATTATTAGCCATAGAACAAATATTCATAATATCAGTTGTACAGTTTAATTAGGTGTATCAGATGCTGCAATGATATTTCCAATATCTTTAATAGCTTTCGAGGAAATGAGGACGAAATTCATGTTTTTAAATAAATATTAAGTTTAATTTTACTGCGTAATTATTAGTCATAGAACAAATATTCATAATATCAGTTTTACAGTTTAATTAGGTGTATCAGATGCTTCAATGATATTTCCAATATCTGTAATAGCTTTCGGGAAAATGAGGAGGAAAGTCATGTTTATATATATATATATATATATATATATTAAGTTTCATTTTACTGCGTAATTATTAGTCATAGAACAAATATTCATAATGACAGTTGTACAGTTTAATTAGGTCTATCAGATGCTGCAATGATATTTCCAATATCACTAATAGCTTTCGGGAAAATGAGGAGGAAAGTCATGTTTTTATATAAATATTAAGTTTCATTTTACTGCGTAATTATTAGTCATAAAACAAATATTCATAATGACAGTTGTACAGTTTAATTAGGTGTATCAGATGCTGCAATGATATATCCAATATTTTTAATATCCAATATCTAATGCTAGCTAGAAGAGCCCGTCGCTGACGGCCGACGGAGCGACGGTTATATATTGCTTCCGGCGGTGTTGCCAAACCGTAGTTATCGTACCGTAAAATTATCTATTGAATATCACATAAATACTCATAAGAACGGTAATTTTGATACATAAGACAATAGAAATTTGTAAATAATGATAAAAGTTGTTACACTGGCCTATACATCATATGTATATGCATGGGAATGATATAAAGATCTTGTCACAGACGTCGTGCCGCAAACACAGGAGTAGGAGACGCTGCTTGCACATATGGTGTGCCGCAAGCACTGAATGGGTTAAATGATCTTATATATATACGGATAGACTTAAATGATCTTATATATATATATATATACGGATACACTTAAATGATCTTATATATATACGGATACACTTAAATGATCTTATATATATACGGATACACTTAAATGATCTTATATATATACGGATACACTTAAATGATCTTATATATATACGGATACACTTAAATGATCTTATATATATACGCATACACTTAACTGATCTTATATATATACTGATACACTTAAATGATCTTATATATATACGCATACACTTAAATGATCTTATATATATACGCATACACTTAAATGATCTTATATATATACGGATACACTTAAATGATCTTATATATATACGGATACACTTAAATGATCTTATATATATATACGCATACACTTAAATGATCTTATTTATATAAGCTACACTTAAATGATCTTATATATATACGCATACACTTAAATGATCTTATATATATACGCATACACTTAAATGATCTTATATATATACGCATACACTTAAATGATCTTATATATATTCGCATACACTTAAATGATCTTATATATATACGGATACACTTAAATGATCTTATGTATATACGGATACACTTAAATGATCTTATATATATACGCATACACTTAAATGATCTTATGTATATACGGATACACTTAAATGATCTTACACATATACAGATACACTTAAATGATCTTACATATATACGGATACACTTAAATGATCTTATATATATACGGATACACTTAAATGATCTTATATATATACACATACACTTAAATGATCTTATTTATATAAGCTACACTTAAATGATCTTATATATATACACATACACTTAAATGATCTTATATATATATACGCATACACTTAAATGATCTTATATATATTCGCATACACTTAAATGATCTTACATATATACGGATACACTTAAATGATCTTATATATATACGGATACACTTAAATGATCTTATATATATACGCATACACTTAAATGATCTTATATATATTTGCATACACTTAAATGATCTTATATATATTCGCATACACTTAAATGATCTTATATATATACAGATACACTTAAATGATCTTATATATATACGGATACACTTAAATGATCTTATATATATACGCATACACTTAAATGATCTTATATATATACGCATACACTTAAATAATTTTATATATATTCGCATACACTTAAATGATCTTATATATATTCGCATACACTTAAATGATCTTATATATATACGGATACACTTAAATGATCTTATATATATATGGATACACTTAAATGATATATATATGGATACACTTAAATGATCTTATATATATATACGGATACACTTAAATGATCTTATATATATACAGATACACTTAAATGATCTTATATATATACGGATACACTTAAATGATCTTAAATATATACGGATACACTTAAATGATCTTACATATATACGGATACACTTAAATTATCTTACATATATACGGATACACTTAAATGATCTTATATATATACGGATAGACTTAAATGATCTTATATATGTACGGATATACGTAAATGATCTTATATATATATGGATACACTTAAATGATCTTATATATATACGGATAGACTTAAATGATCTTATATATATACGGATACACTTAAATGATCTTATATATATACTGATACACTTAAATGATCTTATATATATACGGATACACTTAAATGATCTTATATATATACGGATACACTTAAATGATCTTTTATATATATACGGATACACTTAAATGATCTTATATATATACGCATACACTTAACTGATCTTATATATATACTGATACACTTAAATGATCTTATATATATACGCATACACTTAAATGATCTTATATATATACGGATACACTTAAATGATCTTATATATATATATATATATATATATATATATATATATATATATATATATATATATATATATATATATATATATATATATATATATATATACGGATAGACTTAAATGATCTTATATATATATATATATATATATATATATATATATATATATATATATATATATATATATATATATATATATATATACGGATACACTTAAATGATCTTATATATATACGGATACACTTAAATGATCTTATATATATACGGATAGACTTAAATGATCTTATATATATATACGGATACACTTAAATGATCTTATATATATACGGATACACTTAAATGATCTTATATATATATATGGATACACTTAAATGATCTTATATATATACGGATACACTTAAATGATCTTATATATATACGGATACACTTAAATGATCTTATATATATACGGATACACTTAAATTATCTTATATATATACGGATACACTTAAATGATCTTATATATATACGGATACACTTAACTGATCTTATATATATACTGATACACTTAAATGATCTTATATATATACGCATACACTTAACTGATCTTATATATATACTGATACACTTAAATGATCTTATATATATACGCATACACTTAAATGATCTTATATATATACGGATACACTTAAATGATCTTATATATATACGGATACACTTAAATGATCTTATATATATTCGCATACACTTAAATGATCTTATATATATACGGATACACTTAAATGATCTTATGTATATACGGATACACTTAAATGATCTTATATATATACGGATACACTTAAATGATCTTATGTATATACGGATACACTTAAATGATCTTACATATATACGGATACACTTAAATGATCTTACATATATACGGATACACTTAAATGATCTTATATATATACGGATACACTTAAATGATCTTATATATATACGGATACACTTAAATGATCTTATATATATACGGATACACTTAAATGATCTTATATATATATATACGGATACACTTAAATGATCTTATATATATACGGATACACTTAAATGATCTTATATATATATACGGATACACTTAAATGATCTTATATATATACGGATACACTTAAATGATCTTATATATATACGGATACACTTAAATGATCTTATATATATATACGGATACACTTAAATGATCTTATATATATACGGATACACTTAAATGATCTTAAATATATACGAATACACTTAAATGATCTTACACATATACGGATACACTTAAATGATCTTACATATATACGGATACACTTAAATGATCTTACATATATACGGATACACTTAAATGATCTTATATATGTACGGATAGACTTAAATTATCTTATATAATTACGGATTGACTTAAATGATCTTATATATGTACGGATACACTTAAATGATCTTATATATATACGGATAGACTTAAATGATGTTATATATATACGGAAACACTTAAATGATCTTATGTTTATACGGATACACTTAAATGATCTTACATATATACGGATACACTTAAATGATCTTATATATATACGGATACACTTAAATGATCTTATATATATACGGATACACTTAAATGATCTTATATATATACGGATACACTTAAATGATCTTATATATATACGGATACACTTAAATGATCTTATATATATATACGGATACACTTAAATGATCTTATATATACGGATACACTTAAATGATCTTATATATATACGGATACACTTAAATGATCTTATATATATACGGATACACTTAAATGATCTTATATATATACGGATACACTTAAATGATCTTATATATATACGGATACACTTAAATGATCTTATATATATACGGATACACTTAAATGATCTTATATATATACGGATACACTTCATTGATCTTATATATATATACGCATACACTTAAATGATCTTATATATATACTGATACACTTAAATGATCTTATATATATACGCATACACTTAAATGATCATATATATATACGCATACACTTAAATGATCTTATATATATACTGATACACTTAAATGATCTTATATATATACGCATACACTTAAATGATCTTATATATATACGGATACACTTAAATGATCTTATATATATACGGATACACTTAAATGATCTTATATATATACGCATACACTTAAATGATCTTATTTATATAAGCTACACTTAAATGATCTTATATATATATGCATACACTTAAATGATCTTATATATATCGCATACACTTAAATGATCTTATATATACGGATACACTTAAATGATCTTATGTATATACGGATACACTTAAATGATCTTATATATATACGCATACACTTAAATGATCTTATGTATATACGGATACACTTAAATGATCTTACATATATACGGATACACTTAAATGATCTTACATATATACGGATACACTTAAATGATCTTACATATATACGGATACACTTAAATGATCTTATATATATACGGATACACTTAAATGATCTTATATATATACGGATACACTTAAATGATCTTATATATATACGGATACACTTAAATGATCTTATATATATACGGATACACTTAAATGATCTTATATATATACGGATACACTTAAATGATCTTATATATATACGGATACACTTAAATGATCTTATATATATACGGATACACTTAAATGACCTTATATATATATACGGATACACTTAAATGATCTTATATATATACGGATACACTTAAATGATCTTAAATATATACGAATACACTTAAATGATCTTACACATATACGGATACACTTAAATGATCTTACATATATACGGATACACTTAAATGATCTTACATATATACGGATACACTTAAATGATCTTATATATGTACGGATAGACTTAAATTATCTTATATATGTACGGATTGACTTAAATGATCTTATATATGTACGGATACACTTAAATGATCTTATATATATACGGATAGACTTAAATGATGTTATATATATACGGAAACACTTAAATGATCTTATGTTTATACGGATACACTTAAAAGATCTTACATATATACGGATACACTTAAATGATCTTATATATATACGGATACACTTAAATGATCTTATATATACGGATACACTTAAATGATCTTATATATATACGGATACACTTAAATGATCTTATATATATACGGATACACTTAAATGATCTTATATATATACGGATACACTTAAATGATCTTATATATATACGGATACACTTAAATGATCTTATATATATACGGATAGACTTAAATGATCTTATATATATACGGATACACTTAAATGATCTTATATATATACGGATACACTTAAATGATCTTATATATATACGCATACACTTAAATGATCTTATATATATACGGATACACTTAAATGATCTTATATATATACGGATACACTTAATTGATCTTATATATATACGCATACACTTAAATGATCTTATATATATACTGATACACTTAAATGATCTTATATATATACGCATACACTTAAATGATCTTATATATATACGCATACACTTAAATGATCTTATATATATACGGATACACTTAAATGATCTTATATATATACGGATACACTTAAATGATCTTATATATATTTGCATACACTTAAATGATCTTATATATATTCGCATACACTTAAATGATCTTATATATATACGGATACACTTAAATGATCTTATATATATACGGATACACTTAAATGATCTTATATATATACGGATACACTTAAATGATCTTATATATATACGGATACACTTAAATGATTTTATATATATTCGCATACACTTAAATGATCTTATATATATACGGATACACTTAAATGATCTTATATATATATACGGATACACTTAAATGATCTTATATATATACGGATACACTTAAATGATCTTAAATATATACGGATACACTTAAATGGTCTTACATATATACGGATACACTTAAATGATCTTACATATATACGGATAGACTTAAATGATCTTATATATATACGGATACACTTAAATGATCTTACATATATACGGATACACTTAAATGATCTTACATATATACGGATACAATTAAATGATCTTTCATATATACGGATACACTTAAATGATCTTACATATATACGGATACACTTAAATGATCTTATATATATACGGATAGACTTAAATGATCTTATATATATACGGATATACTTAAATGATCTTATATATATACGGATACACTTAAATGATCTTATATATATACGGATAGACTTAAATGATCTTATATATATACGGATAGACTTAAATGATCTTATATATATATATATATATATATATATATATATATATATATATATATATATATATATTTCTAGTCACTCTTGTATTTTCCTTTATTCTCTTCCTCTTTCTCTTTTAAAATCACCTTGAAACTTTATTTCTTTCTTTATTTATCTCAATCGTAGGGAGCTGTGAGTTTCCGGTGGAGTGGCAGGGGGAGTGGTATGATACAAGGTACAGGCAGGAGTCAGACATCTCCCCCCAAGAGTTCAAGAGATCATATTGTGTCGCAGCGCCCGGAGAGAACTTCATCATACAACACAAGTAAGAATTATACAGTTTTTATTTTGTAGTCTGTTAATTGATATATATTAATTGATATTTTATTCTGTAATTTTTATTATTTTTTTATTTACTGTATTCCTGTAAGCACATCAGGAATAAGTACTGAACCTTTATGTTTAAAAGTATTACTAGAGGTATTATCAGTGAGGCTACAGCACTGTATTACTCTGGATATTGTAATTTGCTGATACTGTATTTCAAATTACTTATTGATCGTAGAATATGAAGATAAGAATGTGGAGTGAGGTTATGTGGTGTAAAGGGTAATGATGATGTGTATGTAGTCAATACAATGGATGGTGTTAATGTTGATGTTGATGTGTTGAGTAATACTTTGTTGTTTCAGACGCAGGCAGTGTTACCGATGTGTTCACTTCTCACAGGTTCACCAAAACTTGCTGCAGTATAAAATAAGTAAGTTTTGTATCTTGTTTGTACATATCAGCTTCCTCAGCATATTTTTAATTAATATATAGTGATGTAAGGCTGCGAGTCCTAATATATTCCAACCTTTTTAATGGGAAATAATGTTACTTGGTTATAAATAATCATACAACCTTTTATTACACCTTCCAGCCAAGTGTAAGAGGACGCAAGAATCCCTGTGCTCGGCCTTGGATGAAAACAGTGAGTGGATGAACCTGGTGCGGCTCAACACAGAGGCCGTCCACTGTCCCCTCACTGGCCCTCGGAGGTACTCACTAGACCTTCCGCAGCAGACGTGTGAAGACGCCTCCTCCCTCATCACCTCAAGCACTGACTCTCACCTCATGTTCCAGTACCCTTCATGTTGGGTTCAAAACAACCCTTCAAGGCCTGCTGGTAAGTTTTTTGGGGGGATTTTCAATTTTTTTCTTACTCTCCTTTCACAACATTAAATTATATTATCACTACTTAGAGAAAACCATAAATTCCACCAAATATAGGCGACGAGAACATTTTGCAGTTTTTTTTATTAATTACCGGTATTCAGTTTGACATAACAATCTTTTCTATGCATTACAGCTGAAGAATTTGAGTGTGTAGCTGACTGGCCTCAAGGCTCCAATCACTTCCTTATGGCAAGACTGATCAGTAACTCCTCCTTATACCTTGAACAACTGTACCGCTGCTTCACCTTCACCGAGGGAGAGGACGGCAGCCACTCCTACACGATGGGACACAATGATTCCCCGGCCTGTGCTGAGAAAAGATACTTGATGACCTATAAGATTTCACCACTAATTGGAGGTAAGGAAAGCGTGTCTAAAATAATGTTGACTTATGATATCCTTATTAGTCACTATAAAGGATTGAAATGATACAGCTTTTAATTTTTTTGGTAATGTAGATTTTATTTTTGTTTTTATTGATTTATTTATTTAGATTTTTTGGGGTAATGTACATTTTATTTTTATTTCTATTTATTTATTTATTTTTATTTATTTTTTTGGTAATGTTTAATTTAGTCATGGTATGTAGCTTGTGTTTGTATATCTTGGTTGTATATCTTGTTTATATATGTTGGTTGTATATGTTAGTAGTGTCAATGGATGAATTGCTGTAACCATCTTTCCAGAGGCACCGCTGTCAGTAACTGGACCCGAGGAAAGATACTTAACTGTAGAGACCTCCGAGGTGGTAGTACTTCCATGCAAATCCTCAGTAGTGATTGGCGATGTAAGTGTGTGTGTGTGTGTGTGTGTGTGTGTGTAGTGGTGGTGGTGGTGGTGGTGTGTCATAGATGTTAATTAATGATATATATATACATACAGTTTTAAAATTATATTAGCAATGGATTCATTCCCTCACTTTATTAATATTTGTTCCCTCACCTTATACACAATAGCTTAATTATAAGTTAAAGGTAATGTGTAATTAATTCTATACTTTAATATTATCACTGTAATTATTCTGTCATATTAATAGTTATCATTCATTTTACAGGATGACGTCTCCAATAAACATGTAAGTTCATTAAGTATTTGTTTATTATAATTAAGTTCAACAATGCATTTTCTTGTCACTTAGAATGCACACTCTAATCAGCAAGGTTAAAAAAAAAAATAATAATAAATAAATAATAATAACTTCAGAATTTCATGTGAGGTTCCTTGTTCATTGTATTTTAACAGGTAATAAGTTGGGTCCGTGAGATTGATGACGAGACGGAAGTAGTTACAGTTGATGAGCAAATGATAACAAGAAGCAACAGATACTCCTTGGACATGGGCATAGCAATGCCGGGGAACACCTCCAAGTACGACCTCATCATTGCCAACGTACAGCCGAGTGATGCTGGATTGTACTCGTGTCTGCTGAGGAACCGTAAAGGAGGTGGTCAGGGAGTGTCTCTCTTCCTCTCCTTGGATGTGGTCGAGGCTCCGAAATATGGTAAGAAGCTGAGGTGATTTATAATAGTATCGTCTTTCATGTTTTTATATTGGTAATTTTCATGGTTTAGTTTTTATATATTTATTTATGATTTTTTTCCATCTACTTTTTCTGCTTGATATGTCTTTGTTCATTGGTAGTTTTTTGATGTAAGATAGAAGTGTTGAAAGTGGTTGACATTATGGGTGTAAAATATAGGAATTCAGTGTGACTTAAAGGGTGTATATACATAACACTGAATAAAATAAAAAGACATTTATGTTTGAGATATGAATTGATATTAAATGAGAGTAAATTTCTATATCTCACTATTTTAGATTAATAGTTTGTTTGAGTTTTTTTGTGATGTATATATTCTTATGCTTTATTGTAATTATACAACTACGTACATAGAATTACAGACAAATAGTATACGACGAGTTCTTAAAATTTACGTCAGAAATAACAAATCACGTATATAATATTAGTGTCATGAAATAGCGTCACCTTCCTTAATATCCCCTTGTTGCCCCACCAGACCAGTGTTACTTGCCAGTGCACTCCAGCAGCAAGTGGTGGAGCAAGGAGGGCAGCTTCACCATCACCACCAGCACGTTTGGGGAGGATCTGTGTGAAATGGCGCTCGGCGACAAGTACTTCATGAGAGGGTAAAGTTCTATGCCACATTGGTATTACATTTAATGCATTTGAAGTTTTATTAGTAAGTTAGTGTATAGATATTTTAGTTGTTGTAATGAAGGATGTAATTGTTATAAAGTTTTGTTATTTGTCGATGTATTTAAAGTTTTATTAGTAAATTAAAAGCATGAATATTTTAGTTGTTGTAATGAAGAATGTAATTTTGTATGAAGAGATAGCATATGTTAAATACTTAGATTAATTTTCATATATATTGTCCTTGTGTTAATTTTATGCTTTGGTTGTTTTAATAATGTGTTTACTTTTGTTTTTCAGCATAACTTGCAACACTTGTTACACTATGAAATCGCCTCATTTCAACCTGATCCATTATAAGAAATGTAAGTTTAGATTCTTTACTTGATCACATTTACTTAAGAGTACATGAAGGAAGTTATAGCATATTATAATCTTTTCAATAGAGTTTTTTAATGTGATATCTTTAAACATTTTCTCCAATGAATGCAAGAATTAGTCATCTAACTTGAACACTGACTTTATATCAGGGACAACCTCTTAGTGAATTTATTATTATTATTTTCTTATAGCTTATGGCAATTAACAAAACTTGCATTTATGTCCTTCTGGCGCCTAAGGAACATTTACTGCATCAAACCACACTAATATTTTCCTTGTTTGACGTGTTCTTGCAGCTCCGTGTGAGAAGATTGATGACCTCAATACACTCTGCGACCTGATAGATGATGACCAGCCTCGCCAGACACTCATAAGGATGAATGAGAAGATCAAGTGTCCGTTCCCCGGCTCTCGATCCTACGTGTATCAGCCGCCTCATGATACCTGTGCTGAGACTCATTACTCACAGCTGATATCTAATGAAACGCATCTGTTCTTCCTTCACAACCCTTGCCAGCCCCTTGGAGGCACTCACCTGGACCTTACTCGTGAGTCAAGGAATGTGTCTTGTTGGAATACTTTTAAGGAATCGTTCATTACTTATATATTTTTTTTATTATGTTCCTTGTATATAATGATCTTTATACCTGCCTCTTTTATATGTGTTTTAGTTTTTGATAAATTCATAATGTTGTTTAGAGTGAAAGTTTTGCTCACTGAATTTTCAAGAGTGATGAATTGAACTCCTTGTGTTGATATTTATAATCCCCTTTTGATTTGTGACACAGCTAATCTTGTTCAGTGTATGGCAATATGGAGTGAAGGCTCCACCCACTACCTCATGGCTAATGTTAATGATGGCCACGATTACCGTTGCTTCACCTTTGAGGAGGCCATGAACCAGGACCACTTGTTCACCATGACCCAGGCGCAGAACGAGGTGTGTCAAGACCTGTGGGATCCCGAACCAAGAGCATTGTACAAAATATTTGGAGAGTCTAAAGGTAGTGTAGTGTACTCCACTTGGCTGAGTTTGATTATTCACTTTCATAGATGGTCATCACAACAAGAATGACATGGTTTATGTACACATTATGAACCACCTCACCACTTTGTGTAATATTTCAATGTGTAAAGGAGAACATGGTTTTAGTTAGTGTGATGAAGAGTAAATACTATGTTTTGTTGTTCTTTCAGCCCCTGAGCCGCCCATTATTGAGGGTGACGAGGCCAGCCAACAAGTGTTACTTGGCGATGCAATCACACTGACCTGCTCCTCAAGGGGGGGCGTTCCTCCTGCAACCCTCAAGTGGTTTAGGGCTGTGAATGGGTCCAGGGAGGAGCTGCCTTCTCACACACTGGAGTATGGAGGCATCACCAAGGCTAGTGTTAACATTGTAATGAAAGCATCAGACAAATATGCTCAATACCATTGTGAATCTTCCAACTTTGCCACCAAGGTTCCTCTCAACACCAGCACCAACCTCACCTTCAGCAAGAGTGAGTACCCAACCCTGTGTACACAACCTCACTCTTCACACTACATATCTGTAACATTTGTACTCACTACAACATTCTTGTGCTTGGACCTAATTCCTAATTGTCTACAGATTATGTGAGCATGATGGTGCGTCAAGTAGTGGTGGTGGAGTACCAGCCGGCCTTCCTGCCCTGCGCACGCACACTGGAGGATGGACTGCATGTGCGTACACTCACACTCTATTGAATTATACACCAGACTGTCATGAGTTGCAGTTGGAAATGAATAGTGTCAGTATTATTTGTTTATATTTAAAGTGATCTTCCTACAGATGGAATGGTATGATGCAGACCTTGAACTTAAAGTCACCTCGGGCAACATGACTCTAATCCAGGATCCCAACATTGTGCCGTACATGCAAGGCGGTGTGATGGGACTCAAGATACTGTCCAGCTTCCTTGACACCACCTTCGGCTGTTTTATTAACGGTGTTGAGTTGGGCAACACGTCACTCATCATCTACCCAAAGTACTTGGTCTTAGAAGAGAGTCAAGGTAACTCATGCAACAACTATATTAAACTTGTATTGCTAATTCATTAAGGTGTTTTACTCTATATAATTGTCAGTCTTTGTTCAATCCAAACTCCAACATCATTTAACGCAGGAAGCAAGATTGTAATGATGTATAAGATTTTAAGGTCATTTCAGGAGTGTTTATAATATTGTGTTTTGTATGTAGAGTGTCAGCTTGGGTTAAATTGTCTAATAGTTTCAGATCCATTGAAGTACTTTATGCCGACCACCACCAAAGTGCAGCCTCCCCTCGGCCACACAGCCACACTAGACTGTTCCTTGGCCGCTGATGTGAACTCTTCCCTCGTAAGTTAATGTCTCGCAAGGAAGGGCAAGGAGCCTCCATATCTTTTACTTCTCTTTTATCATGTTATAAGATAGTGAATGAACGATTTGTATACACATTGACTAGCTGCATTTTGACAAAGTATCATTCAGGCAGTAAATATCTTCAAGAAACAGGGATTTTATTAAGTGAATATAATGATTTTCCTTCATCCCGTGACTTGCTTCTTCAGGTTAGCTGGTGGCGGTATCCCGGAACTACACTTTTGACGCAAGGCAATGTTAACTTTGCCAAGGAGGATGGATACACGCTGAATGTAACTGACAAATCCCATCAACTCACTGTCTCCAACGTTACTCTGAAACACTCTGGACTGTACATCTGCCAAGTTGCTCTCAATGAAGTAGAGTTATACAGAAGAAACTTTTCAATCAACGTCGAAGGTGATTTTAATTACTCCTCTTTTTATTTGATGGTAGTAATTTGACACGAATTGATGTTTGCATATTATAAGTACTAGTGTAGGATATCCCCCGAGGCTTACTGGTATAAGAACATAATGAGGCTGCAAAAGGCTAGTTGACCTACACAAGGCAGCTCCTGTGCATCTAACACTTACCACTTACGTATCTTTGTTCCTCAGGATTAATAATGACCCAGCTTGGTGAAACGGTCGCCATTAACTGCTACTCGCCAGCTGGAGAGGTGAGCGTTAAAAGAAAAAGAAAAACAATAAAAAAAACATTTCATAATATGTGCCTAACCAAACCTAACCTAGCAAAGAAAATAACTCAAAACATCCTTACAGGTGACCTTCACATACAACGGAGAGGAGATAATATTAGACAAAAAGAGAACAGACAAGTATAGTTTGTCGAGATCTGAGACGAGTGATGAGGGAGCAGTGTTCACGTTGACCGTCACTGATGTTACCGAGGATGACCTTGGGGTGTATACTTGCATCAGCGCTGGACACCCTGACCATGTCCTGCAGGAAACATCAATGTCCATCCTGGGAAAAGGTTTGACTTTTAATTGAGTACAAGTTGACTATCAATAATCTGGCATGAGCAAACCCCTAATTCTGGGTACAGCGCCATCAAAACATTAACATAAACAGTGCCTCCAGAAAACATTGATGCCCCAACTCGGGAAATTTGAAACTGCGCTCTGAAATTAATACTGGAAAACTGATGGAACCGGAATATTGATTGCCGGATTATTGATAGTCAACCTGTAAGTCGACCTGTATACCTGTAGATGGGGGGGTTTAAATGCGCAAAGTAGAAAGTAGCACCAATAAAACCTTTAGAATTAACTCTTCTGGTGGAAAAAGATCTGGGTGTGAAATGTGATACTGTGTTAGTCATGTTACAACTCTGTCACCTTGTGTAGATATGAATTTACAAGTTTGATTCTGTCGTCTTCTTTGAGTAAAATGTTGTAATATTTTCAGCAGTAACAACAACAAGAGAGATTACAACCTTGCCAACCACAGAGTTCACAACAGTAACAGAAAGAACCACAACTCTCAGCTTGGACAACAGTTATGATTATGATGATGATTATGACTTAACAACTACAACCACACCAGCCATGACTGTTCCTATGACTGAAACCACCACCACCACCACCACCACTACCACTACCACTGCAGCACCAGAAGTGTTCATCACCTCTACACCTGAGCCTGTTACCACCTCTACACCACCACCACCACCTACTACTACTACTACTACACCTTCCACCACCACACCACAACCTGTCACTACCACAACACAACCTGTCACTACCACAACACCACCTGTCACTACCACAACACCTGTCACTACAACAACTATTCCTACTACAACACCCTACGTAACCACACCACCACCAACTACTACTACCACCACCACCACACCATTACCCACAACCACAACTACCACCACCACCACCACCACTACTGAGGCCCCAAGCTACAGGGAATTGCTCCTCAGCTGTAAGGGACATAGTCCAGAATTTGTGAGTACCATTGAAGATTCATGTTTTCAGTCCAATGTAAATTAAGTATTCATTTTATTGTAGGTAATGTGTTGGTATTTGGAAACCCAGGAACTTGTCATCAATCCTGTGTAGGGTGATGGCGTGTTTTAGCTGAGAATGTAAATTATTATAAAGGAAAATAGATGCATTTCCAGTTCACAAAAAAGTACTAGGTATATATGCATCCCCCGAGTACATTAGTAGTTTGAAGGTGTTATGCTATTTAGGGTGTTGTGGGTTGAGTCTCATCTCATTATGAGTGAATATTTCCTGCAGATAAGCTGGAAGTACAATGGCATTCTGCTGTTCCTTGGCACTATTGACATGGCCGGCATCGTGGGCACTAAAGTGACAAACAGCGGAGACTTGGTGTTGACAGCCGGGCCCGTCACTGAGCTGAGAGACAATGACACTTACACTTGCATCCTGGAGTCTGAACACAATGAGGAAAAGCCTGTGGTTATATACACAGTCACTCTAGAGGGTGATGGTAAGTTTGAGGGTTAATATATCATACGTATATCAAGTTGTTGTGTATTAGAGGTGAAAGGTAAATTTTATTGCTCAACAATTTTTATTGAAATCATCTTTTATGCTTAACTTCATGTAATAAGATTGACAACATCACGTTGGAACTCATTGTGGGACTCTTTCGTTTTGGATAGATCTCAAAAATGTTATCAATTTAAAATCATTAGCAAACACTTTGTTGTGTGTGTGCACTCGTGTGTGTTTGTGTATACAACAAGTAGGGGCACTACAAGAATGGTTAATAGGCATTCCTTTAACTGATTCTCACCTCCACTTGTACATCACATGCACCAATCAAATTCTAAGTTTTGTACTAAAGGCAAATTTAATATTCTCCATGCCTTAGAAACTGTGGTTGAAGAAAACCTTGTTGGCACCACCAACGGCACACCACAACCTGCACCTGAAGTCAAACCTGAGCCTGAACCACTACCAGACCTACAGTTCTCAGGCCTCAAGGAGGAGGAGGTGGCATTCCTGGCTAATTCAAAGAGAATTGGTTACAATATTATGGAGGTCCTTCAGGAAGGTGGATTGAATGTTCGGTGAGTGCCTTTTCATGTCTTTTAAATGTCGCTCCTTCCTTCCTAGTCCCTGACATTAACATTGCATCATATTCTTGTATACCATATCCCTCTAATTCTCTTTATCTCATGGAGCGAGGCATTAAACATATTGACAAGTTGATGTAACTGGAGTTATTACTGATAATGAACCAAACGTGCTTATGTTATGTTGCGTTGACACTGCAGGCTGTTGGAAGATACGTCCTGCCAGCGTCCAAACACCACCCGTGGCTGGTCAGGAGCCAAGGAAGCACTGGAGGTAAGGGAGCGAGTCTTACCTTTCATCATAATTAAGATCATTTCATATATACTATTTGTTAAGTCTTCACAAGTTTACAAATGTTTTATCTTCACTATGTACTGTTCATTGAATCAACGTCATTGCAACATAATGACACTATTTGATGACAAGTGACAGGTGTTAATGATTGCCTTACACCACCAGCAATGTGAGGCTGAGGCCAGGTTCACGGGGGATCTGGGAGCCAACCAAAGTGTGTTCATTGGCATTGACTTCTTTGTAGAACTCGCCCCATCCAGGTTAGTTCTTCAAATGGTCTTAAGGTACTAAGTGATTCACGGACTTGACTTGACTCATCTGAAGCAGAGTTTTATATGTAATAAAAAGAACCTTGCATTAAGTTATTGTGTACAATATACATTCCCTTCCTCCTATAAATGTTTTCCATCCTACACTACACTTCTAAACACCAGATGAAGTTTTAAGTGTTTAGTAGAAACAATTAAGATTCAACCAATTGTTTAACATCAACTTTTTTTGTGTGGGTTATAGGAGTAAGTAGTAATAGTATAACTTGAAAATTACACACAAATATTCTTAGTTCCAAGATGTATTAATGGTAGTGTAACTTGTTTTCCAGTTGGTTTGCAGTGACGCAGTTGTATCTTCACAACATTAAGTTTAATGTGTCTGTGAATGTGTATGCACCAATGGTTCCTGTGCCCAGAAGTAACATCATTCCAAGCCCACGTAAGGATGGCCAGGTCTCTATACAGGTGAGTACTAAAGGTGATCAACACACTGTTCACTCCTTACTTCTCCGATCTCCCTCCCAGTCTGCACAAGGGAGGTTACAATACAGTTTGGTGCACATTTATCAAGTTCTTTGATTGAGGAATTGAAGGATGGGATATTAATGATACAGAGCAAGGCTGTGTTATGCAAATGGTCAATATGTAGAACTGTTTAAAGCACATATATATAACACAGCCCTGCTTTGTATCATTAATATCCCATCATTCAACTACTCAATTGTTTCCAAGAATCAAATAACTCAGTAATAAATCGCTACAAACTGTATTGTAACCTCCCTGATGTCTAAAATGCAAAAAGACTAGTTTGGTCAATCCAAAGGCAGTAATCTATCTTCTATACTTGCCGGCTTTCATGAAATACTGTACTATAATTGAAATCTGCGTTTGATGACTACTAATGTTACCTTGTTGCTTCCACAGGTGTCAGAGTCCTGGTGGAACAATGTGCAAGGTGTGGACAACCAGTATAGCAGTGGTCTGTCAGCCTCCATTCTCTCCCTGCAGGAGTCCTACCTCAGCTTATTAGAGAAGAAAGGCGCCTCTTAAAATAAATGAAAAAAACATTTAAGTTATAATCGTCACTTGTAAAAGGTGCAAGTATCCATCAGTATTACAAGATTATGTATTTCAATTGGGAGAGAAATTTGGTACATGATGTATGTATGTAACAAGGGAAACCATGATTTTTTTATAATATACATAAGAATGAACACGACCTTTCACTCATCCTGATCCTTAACGACTAGAAACTATGCACTGAAATATTTTATATACAAATGTTCTAATAAAATTATCAGGTACCGCATGACTTACGTAACTGTCTAACTACCTGTCTAGGAATCTATGATACATTTGCAAGGGATTGATCCTATCTTATGTGATATGACAAAGAATGATTGTTATACTACTACTACTACATGAAATGATGAACAACTTGTCTCAAAACACACAAATATAATAACAATTTAACCTCTAAAACATGCTACCTCAATTCTTTTTCCTTGGTCCACTATCATCTTTATCTTTATCTTTCTGGAGGTTGGTGTAAAGCTTTGTAACATTTCCCTCCGATCGTAATCTTCCCTGAAACTCAAGACACCGGCGGGATTGTTCCGAGGAAACCTTGTTCTCCCACAAGGTAAGTAGGCTGACCCCACTGCTGCGTCCCATGGGGGTGAGGGGGGGCGGGGCACTGCGCCGCCGCTTGCTGTCTGGCAGAGGAAGGTCTGAAGGAACATGCTTCACTCCACCCATGTTGAATTCAGTCTTTTCTCTCTCCGTCATGAAGTTGTAGTCATCGAGTTCCTTTAATGCTTGATCAATGTCCACCTTGTCATCACCTTTGTACTCTGGTGTTGATGCTTTGTTATGACAGTCCATGAAACACTTCAAAACCTTCTCATGAGCTGCCGAGTGTAAGTGTAACTGTAAGTACTGCTCCAGCTCGGCCCACACTGCCCTGTACTGGTCCTCTCTCTTCATGCCCTTCCCTCCCCGGCCTGCCATGGGGGAAGGCAGAGGGTCACCACGTGCTTCCATACTCATCAGGCACAGAATCACTTGTTTGCATTCAATAACTTCATCATCTGTGAGTGTTTCCTTCACCATCAAGGTAGTGAGTGGCTCCACCTGCGACCCCAAGGTGAAGAGTGAGGTAGCAGAGAGTGTGATGGGCCAGTACTTGGTGTGTCTGCTGAGCTGTTCCCGACTCTTGGTTAACGGCATGTCCACCGCACTGTCACTGCTCAAGGCGGAGGCCGGATAAGGTGCCAGTCTGTTGGCTTTTAAAAACTCTCCATAGTCTGGAATCCTGTAGTCTGTGACCCTGCCTCCGCACCCTTCACTGATGGACGGCGGGTCTTCCAAGATGCTCCGAGAGGTGTACATGGTGTGAATGTAAATGTCCCCTCCGTGGCAAGCCAACATGTGGGATATCACTTTGCTGCCAGACTTACGTGGCATTTCCAACATGACCCAGCGGCCGTTGAGCAGGAAGTTAGTGAGGCAGGATGAGGGTCGGCTGTTGACATCCACTGAGGTGATCCTGTACGCTGATGAGCAGTGTTGCAACTCTATATTGGCGTTGCTGCGTGGGGTGCACCACTTCAAGGTGACGGTCTCATAGTCTGCACCCTCACGGTAAGTCTTGAGGTGGGCAGTCTCCGTGGGGATGCCCTTAAGGATGGCAGCATGGGCAAGGGCAGGATGGAACAGTTCTACATCATAGTTTGCTGATGAGCTTGCGTTCTGTTCCTCCTTCATGGGTATACCAGTCACCGTGGTGGAGGCAAGGTCATAATGCTTCAACACAAGGTTGCATAGCTTAGGTGCCAGTGATGTGCCTCCTTGAAGGTTGGTGAACTCACATGACATGATGGTGGACACGTCCGGCCATGACTTCCAAGCCATGGGACACCCGGGGCCGTCGGGCCACAGGTTGAGAAGCACCAAATCACAGTGGTTAATGGCCATCAAATTGTCTGTTGCTGCGGCCACCTTGTTCAGGTACAAAAGTGTGTCATGAAACTTGTCTTTTAAAGCTTTAACTTCTTCTTCAGTTTCAAGTTTAGTCACCAGAATAATTCTTCCTTTGTTGAGCACCTTGGTGGCACTCTCAGTGAGGGAGGTTCTCTTCTCATGCTGGACGGCCGAAGGTTCCGTCAAGATCTCTATGGCCGTCTTGAGGCCCTTGAAGAGGTCCAGTTTGCCAGAGCCAATGGCCTTGGCCGGCCCAAGCATCATGAAGGCTGTCATCAGACTGGTCAGGTTCTGGTCCTCTGCACTCCAGGATGACAACTTGTGAACGGTTTTGTCAACAGCAACAAAACGGACTAATCTCGACCCAGGAAATATGTCCCACACAATCCTGGAAAAAAAATAACAATGTATTTCCCACACAGAACACCATTTAAGAAAACTACAAATTGGGAACCCAATAAAAAAATAAAATAAAGAACATATTTGCAATAATATACTTTCATTCCCTCACTAACAGCTCACACCAAACATTAAAATTATCTCCCAAAATATTTACGAATTTACAACAGAAATATAGTGAGTGAGTAAAACCTTAGAATATATCAGGTAAAAGGAAAAAAAATAAATACATAAATAAAATTCTCTAGAGCAGTGGTTCCCAAACTTTTTTCAGCTTGTTACCCAATTTAACATGTCACATTAGACGTGCTACCCCTTTCACAAAAGGCACAGCTTACAGGTACGGGAGCCGTGCACTTTTACAGGTACGGCAGCCGTACCTGTAAGTGCTCGCTTATAGATATGGCACTTACAGGTACGGCAGCCGTACCTGTAAGTGCTCGCTTATAGATATGGCACGTGCCTAACTTTTTGGTAATAAAATATATAAAGCTTATATAACCGAACCTAACCTAACATAACCGAACCTAACCTAACATAACCGAACCTAACCTAATCTAACCATAACCTAACGAATGCCGTATCCTCATAGGGCTTGCTTATAGATACGGCACGTGCCTAACTTTTGGATAAAAGGCTTATATAACCGAACCAAACCATATCTAACCTAACATAACTTGAAAGATGCTTTACCAGGTAAATAATAAGGCACAGGCCGTAGGAATAGCGGATGACAACGCGGTATGACTGCCATATCTCTAAGCACTTCATTCACAAAATGTTGTCAATATTGATGTACATGGCTATATTAAAACACTAATATATTTTCTTTTTTGTCACCTCTCCATTACCCCCTGGGGATAAATTACCCCCAATTTGGGAACCACTGCTCTAGAGTATTGTGAAGAACTAAAATAATACCGTGACATATATATATATGTATGAGTGTATATATGGTAAAGATTCATTTATTGACCCACTCCGTACCTCTTTACCTTTATAATGCACAGCAAATTCAAAACACATCAAAATCTATCAGAAAAAAGTTTTGTCCAAAATATAGAATGGGTCAAGAAACTAATCATTACGGTATAAATATATAGTCATTAAATAGAAGTGGATGCTTACCTACAGTACTCCGTGATGGCCTCCACACCACAGGTCCACAAAGACTTAGTGACAGGCCTTAGAGGTATAAGATTCATGGGATGGAGATGCCCTGAGCCTCCACCTCCTCCTCCACTTCCACTTCCTCCTCCATTACTGCCACTGCGACATTTACTGAAGCTGTCCATCTCAAACTTGACCCCAGAGGAAGAAGTGAGAGTGTGGTCCATGACGAACACTGTCTTATGGCTTGTTGGGAAGGACATTTTGAGTGGTGTTCAGGACTTCAGGTCAATAGTTGCTGCTCCTCCCTTTCTTCTTCTTCTTCCTCCTCCTCCTTCTCTTCTTCTTCTTGTGGCTGGTTCGCTGGTTAGGTTATGATTTCTTTCTTAATCTAGTTTAGGTTATGGCTTGTTGGGAAGGACATTTTTAGTCATGTGTTCAAGAGGCCGATTGCTCCTCTTCCTCTTCTTCTTCTTCTTGTGGTCGGTTCGTTGTTTAGGTTACAATTTCTTTCTCAATATAGTTTAGTGTCTCCTGGATTATGTGCGTGTCTTTATGGTTTCTTTCAGTTGTGTTTTTCAAGTTGTATATGTAAGTTTTTGAGGTATTTTGATAGTTGTTTAGTTAACTTTAGTGACAGAGAACTTGCTGGTTTCAAGGGGTAGTCCATGTATTTTGTAGGTCACTGGTTAGACTCTTGCATTTCAGTCTTATTTCACTTCACATTCTCTTCCTGGTTTCTGGTTACAAGGCGGAATAAAGTTTATATTAATCTATGTATCTAATGACAGCTTGAAATTGATTATATGAGACATTACATTTACTATACAATTCCTGAAGAAACTGTTTGATTGTAAAAGCGGTGAGAAAAAGTGTTTAATATGTATAATAATGTATAATAAATCTTCTGAATGCACATGAGACCTCAATCGCCTTTCATAATAAGTGTATAAGTATCTACGTAACACATACAAGCAGAGGAAAGTAGTGCATGAGCATTAATTTCGTGACGGGCTGAGGAAGGGTAAGAACACCAATTTCAATACAATTTCCATACCATTCCATACAAATTCCATATAATAACCACAAACCATTCATTAAGGAAGGGCGACGTGATGAAACTAAATGATTATACAGGAGGGTCAGGCAGGCAGACAGGCAGACAGGCGAGAGGGAAAGGTGTCAGGGTAAGGCATGAAGGAAGATGATTTCCCTTTCAAGGACAAACTGAAGGACTCTGCCGTAGGATATGTCTGCCCTTACCTAGGACAGGATAGGGAGTCTGTATACCATTAATTCATACATGGGAACGTCTGTAACTAACTGTAATATGAAATAAAGAGAAAGTACAGAGCGCATGTTTGCCCTTAGCTAGGACACGCGGAGTCAGTCTGTATAACATTTTTTTTTTTTACACGGGAAAGTCTGTAACTAACTGTAACATGAAATAAAGAGAAAGTACAGAGCTTTCCTTTGAGAAATATATGCAAAAGGGCGAAAATACAATAAATTCATGAATGTATACTGACTACGCCCTGCCAAACACATGAGGCGTAAAATATGGGTGGAAACAGAAAGTCTGGGTGGAGTAAAAGAGAGAAAGAGAGACCCAGAACACACAGAAAGGAACAAAAGAACATCTAGAGGGTAGGTACAAGTACAAACACGAGTTTATTCAGATAGAGAGCTAAGGTGAAGGGATGTGGGCGAAGTGTTGTGTGTGGAGGTGTTATGTGGTATGTGTGGTGTTATGTGGTGTTGTGTGTGTGTGGGTGTTTTTGTTTTTTTCTACATCACAAACCGTTGGCGCCAATTTAAGCTTTACGGAGGCTAAGATGGAATGCGTCTTGCCCGTTATTTGGCGTAGGTTGTGTGTGGATGTGTTATATGTGGATGTGTTATGTGTGGTGTTATGTGTGGTGTTATGTGGATGTTGAAGTGGATGTAGGTGACGTGTTTTAGTGTGTGGATGGTGTAATAGTGAAGGGAGTCGTAGAAGGATATCACATTACAACGCAGTGGATGAGGAAGTGGATT
>JAPQNM010000029.1:722192-749692 GCA_029783475.1 Metacarcinus magister | reverse complement strand
AACGCATCCTCCTCCTTATTCACCCTAATCACATCTCTTATTGCATCTTAATGTCACACATCTCACCCTTAAATGACACACATTTCCTGCTGTCACCCTAAGCTATATAATCACCCTATCTTGCTTTCCTCTCCTTTCTAATAGCAGTAATACGTATGTTACACCCTATTTTACGTTTTCTATGTAATTATATTTTTATTTATTGTTTTTTTTATTCTTCTTTTGCATCCTAAGACACACCTATCACTATCCTCCTCCTCCTCCTCCTCCTCCTCTTTCCTTTCCTGCAATTCCTGGAAAAAAACATCAATTGCCTTCGATGTTACAAGTTCTCTTCAACACACACACACACACACACACACACACACACACACACACACATACACATACACACACACACACACACACACACACACACACACACACAATGGTTTCGGTTTAGCATCGTAATCGCGCGGTGATCGTATATCGAGACCCATCTGTGTTTTCTCCAAAATTAGACCCTAGTACTCTCTCTCTCTCTCTCTCTCTCTCTCTCTCTCTCTCTCTCTCTCTCTCTCTCTCTCTCTCTCTCTCTCTCTCCAACCCTGCTAGGTTTACCCAAGGACACCTATCCTCCTCCTCCTCCTCCTCCATCTCCTCATCTTCCTCCTCCTCTTGGTTTCGTTCATGTAAGATAAACATGAGGTGCATTTTTTTCCTCCTCCGTAACCGTCAAACCGCTACACTGTTATTCTAGACACGAGGTAGAGGTAGAGGTAGTAAGGAAGAACAAACAGCAACCTCAACAGTCGTATAGAGGAAGAAGAGAAGACTAGCAGGAAAGTCCGCGTGGATAGTGTTGTACGCATGCGCGGGTGGGTGGCTAGAGTGCGCGTGTATATATAGAGGCGTCAGCGGCGTTGATCAGCACAGTTGTGAGTTAAAGATTGTAAGATGAGGTACCTGCTTGCCTTCCTGCTGCTCGGCGTGGCCTCTACTGGTACGTGGGGATTTCTGTTGCCTTAGTTGTGATCAGTGGTGTGTGTTGTGTGTTTAAGTGAGGTGATTTGAACTTTGTGTGTGTGTGTGTGTGTGTGTGTGTGTGTGTGTGTGTGTGTGTGTGTGTGTGTGTGTGTGTGTGTTTCCTATGTTAGTAATTTTTTTTCTTTATATATACGTTACAATTTCAATTTTTGTAATGTTTGAATTCAATGTTTAATAATTTCCTTCCTTTCATGTCTAGATGCTGGTCCCGAGGCTGTTCTCTTGTTCTCTCTCTTATTTTTAACTCAATTTATTTCTATTTATTATTAACTTGATTTAGCATTTATTTGTGCAATTTAATTTATTTTTATATATTATTCTATCATTTACTCAATTTTTCGGAGTCGTATTCTTTCAAAAATCTATGAAATGGACTTTTTTTCTTTATCTAATGTTAGTTTTAAGAATATAGTGAATTAACGTATTACTATTAGTGCAAAACATGTCATCTATCTCTTAATCATTATAGTTTTAGGTTACATTCTCAAAATTCCGGTTTTACACACACACACACACACACACACACACACACACACACACACACACACACACACACACACACACACACACACACAAGAGAATCATAACATATAAACAAAAGAATTCTAAGCTTAATAATCCCGGAAATCGAACTGGGTCCACCACAGGAATGAACGCACAAGACAGTCATTCAACCAGTGAACACCACTTTACTTATTATACTCTTGCACAAAACACACTTCTTTTCCTCTTTCTTTCTTTCTTCTTCTTCTTACTATTATTATTATTATTATTGTCAGAGGAAGATTCTATCGATATAACGACACACTTGATTTTATCCAATACAATACAAAAAAAAAAACACACACACACACACACACAAGAATTTATTTTCAAAACGCTTCGTCACTTCCCACGGTCAACTCAATGTCATTCTTACTATTATTATCTATCTCTTCTTTCTTCTTTCTTCTCCTTGTCTTCTTTCAGTAACGGGTATCTGTATTAACTGACTCACACACACACTGTCACGTATAGCAATAGCAAGAAATTTTCAGTTATGGTGGTTTCTGTCTCAAATCCGCTATTTCCTCTCCTCCACCTCCTCCTCCTATTCCATTTATTTCACTTATTCTAAATACTTGACTTATTTATCATAGTGTTACATTGTTATTTCTCAGTTACGCTTATTCTCATCTCTCCTCTCCTTTCCTCTCTTTTCCATAAACATTTCAATTCTCTTCTCTCTTTTTCATAAACATTTAAATTTCTTGTTATATTTTGACATGAATTGATTTTTTTCTTTTCGTCTCTCTTCTTTTCTAATTTTTTTTCTTCTCGTCGGTAAATTCAGTTGAGAAATTCCATTGTTAGTCTTTAATCAATTTTTTCTTGCCATGAGTTTACTGTTTTACGGAGTTTTGTTACTCGTGCTGAACAAGTTTTCTCAATTCCCTCACTCGTGAAACTTTAGAAAAAAAATAGAAAAAAAAAATGCGCCAAGACACTCAATTTATGTTTTATTTAAGTTAAGACATTTCCAAAATTTTAAAGTATAACGGTAAAAGAAATTTATACAATGACATTATATTACTATTTGAACATTCCTGACTAAGCGATAAACACAAACACACACACACACACACACACACACACACACACACACACACAGTCATCTTCACAATGCATTCTCTTCTGCCTAAACGACCTCAATACATTTTTCCATATCATTCTTAAGGCATTCTCTTCCTGCCTTCCAGAATACCCGAGTCAGTTCATCCACAAGTCAAGCCAAGTCACGCCTAGTCATTCCACACAACTTGCTAACCTCAATCCATGTTTTTTTTAATGTTTTAATCAGTTTTTTAATCCATTTTTTCTCTCAGGTTTTATATTGTTTTTTACTAATTATTATTGTGTTTTTTTATATTAGGTTTCAGGGTTATGTGTGTGTGTGTGTGTGTGTGTGTGTGTGTGTGTGTGTGTGTGTGTGTGTGTGTGTGTGTGTGTGTGTGTGTGCCCTGTCTTTCTTTTTGTGTAATGTCAAAGTATTTCTAAATCTGTTATAAT
The DNA here is from genome assembly GCA_029783475.1 of Metacarcinus magister. Classification (NCBI taxonomy): domain Eukaryota; kingdom Metazoa; phylum Arthropoda; class Malacostraca; order Decapoda; family Cancridae; genus Metacarcinus; species Metacarcinus magister. The sequence goes on along the minus strand of JAPQNM010000029.1, from coordinate 746,617 downwards.
ATATCTCTATCTCTATCTCTATCTCTCTCTCTCTCTCTCTCTCTCTCTCTCTCTCTCTCTCTCTCTCTCTCTCTCTCTCTCTCTCTCCAGGTATGTCCAATCTGTTTACCTATCCAGTTACCTTTCCCTCCCTCCCTCCCTCCCTCCCTCCCTTCCCTCCCTCTCACCTAACCTGCTTGTCTGGTGATGAAAGTGAAAGGAACCCTCCCTCCCCTCCCTCCCTCCCTCCCTCCTTCCCTGTGACCCTTTCCTCTCTCTCCTTCCCTCCCTAACTTCTGAATAGGCAATAGCTACTCTCTCCTCCCTCCCTCCCTCCTATCCCTCCGTCATTCCTACCTGAGTGAAAGTAACCAGGTGAAGGAGGAGAGAGAGAGAGAGAGAGAGAGAGAGAGAGAGAGAGAGAGAGAGAGAGAGAGAGAGAGAGAGAGAGAGAGAGAGAGGTAAGCACAACCGTGCCTGTTAAAGGGTTAAAAGCACGTTTCCAAAACCACATAATAGAGCTGTTTTCTTTCTTTCTTTCCTTCCCTTCCCTTCCCTTCCGTGTGTGTGTGTGTGTGTGTGTGTGTGTGTGTGTGTGTGTGTGTGTGTGTGTGTGTGTGTGTGTGTGTGTGTGTGTGTGTGTGTGTGTTCATTCCCACGCATCTTTTCTAGCCTTCTGTGCGTGTGCGTGTGCGTGTGTGTGTGTGTTTTTCCCTGACTCCCAAGGTTTAATGGTTTTTTCCTACTTGAAGACCTCGTTTGGAAGGAGAAGGAGGAGGAGGAGGAGGAGGAGGAGGAGGAGGAGGAGGAGGAGGAGGAGGAGGAGGAGGAGGAGGAGAAGAGGAGGAGGAAGAATAAGAAGAGGAGGACTAGTTATCTTATTATCTAGTTGCGACGTTCTCCTTGCTTATCCTTATTATTCTCTCTCTCTCTCTCTCTCTCTCTCTCTCTCTCTCTCTCTCTCTTTTCCTTTCACTCATTCCACGCATCCTTTAGCTTGCTCGCACCACGTCCCGACACACACACACACACACACACACACACACACACGACTTTCACTCTGAGCCCTATAACCCCTAGCAACCCCATCGCGCCCTTAGTACATGTCATGGGTTAGGTTAGGTTAGGTTGGGTTAGGTTAGGTTATATACAATGTTTAGGAACCCCAAAATTATCCTTATTAATATTATAGGTGACACTCGCTCGCTTTCTTTCCTTCACTTGTTTTTCATTCTAACTTTCTTTTGTTTTGTGTGTTTTATTTAAGTCTTTTTTTTTATGTGACACTTGCTTTCCCTCAATGTCATTCAGAAAACGTGTATACAAATATTCAAACAAGTTATTTACATCCACGCGCCGAACTAGTTTATTATTATTATTATTAACTAACGCATGATGACTGAGAGAACCGGTGCCTTGTTTTTATAGGGTGAGACCAGACATTACGTTATGGAGTGAGTTAATAAGGAGAAGAAATCGTAAAGTTAACGTGCTGTCTGTCAGAAAGAAGTTGATGGTGAAAATTTGCAGTGTTAATAACCATGAAAATAACAGATGGTGATGAAGTGCTCTCTCTCTCTCTCTCTCTCTCTCTCTCTCTCTCTCTCTCTCTCTCTCTCTCTCTCTCTCTCTCTCTCCCTCTCTATCTCTCTCCCTCGGACGGTCAAGGTTAATTGTGGAAACTCTTCAGTTGGTTCCTTACTTCGCGGTTCTCTCGCTGAGGTTGCCGACCGCTAGTCTACACTCCCGTTCAGGCCCCCATCACCTTCCCATCATCCCCCATCACCTCTAACCACCGTCTCCCATCACCCCATCCAACGGTCCTCCCATCACCCCTTCATTCACCGCAACCAATCGCTAAAATCCGCTTACATCCGGTAGAATCCGCTAAAATCCGGTGAACGAAGCAGCGGAAATGAGGTCTTAAGTCTTAACCGCAACTCTTTGTCTCCTCAAAGCGTCACCGGATTCTTGTGAAACGCCAAAAAACTTTAAAATACCCTTCCATCAGCGTTTACGTCTCTCCTTAACGGCGTTCATGTTCCTTCCCGCACGCTCTACCCAGGAATTAGTTTGATCATTATATATGTGCCTGGAGAAAGCCATGCATTCTTCACCATACTCTCTCTCTCTCTCTCTGCTTTCACTCACTGGGAGGAAAACCTGATCCATGTAGGCAAGCAAATCACCCATCTATATCCATCCCCCTACCTACCTACCTACCTTCCCCTATACGTGATATGGAAAGTTGGTGCAAGGAAGAGAAACGAACAAGCAATTAGACAACGAGGTAGTTAGTGAGTGAGGTGACGAAGTAGATACAAAAAATAGAGAGAATTGACTAGAGTAGAGAGAGGGGGAAATAAAAGAGAAGGGGAAGGAATTGACCCGAACTGGTGTCATTTATAAAGGTCCTCCCTAAAAAAATATATAGTGACGAAGGCCCCGACGAGGAAGTGTGTGTGTGTGTGTGTGTGTGTGTGTGTCCCGTTGTTTTGGTGAACGCTACAGTCAGTCGGTCACCAAAACAGACACACACACACACATAAACACACACACACAATAATTACACGGCCGCAAGGTATGAACAAACATTTTAAACTTGACATTGATTACCTTCACACACACACACACACACACACCCTGCAGTCTTCAATCTGTGCCGTCTTCCCCCCAACCCAACACACTTCTTGTTTACACTTCATGACGTTCCAGAGAGAGCCAGTCAGCCAGACTTAACCAGCCACTCGGCCACTCAGGTGAATGTGGAGCAATATTTTAAGCTTTCCTTTAAACAGCTGCAGGCACGTGATGGCTAAACAGGACACAACACGCGGGAAAGTCATGCCTCATTATATGTATTGTAATTATAATGATTGGGTGTAAAGGGAGTTCTAGAGACAAGCTGGCATACTTTTTTTTACCTTATATAGCGTTATGTATTTTTTTTAGACGTTTTCGATATCACAAAAAAATAATATATGTCAGATTGTGCATTTATTCAGTCATATATGTTTATTTTTTGACATTTTCGATATATTCAAAAAATTATTAGAGTAGAAATACTTTAATATATGCTAGTGTGTATATTGATTCAGCTTTTTTTTCATTTTCTATTTTTTCTTTATCTATGTATTACGATATAACCTAATTCCATTTTCTTCCAGTCATATTTCAAATGTAGGTTAGGTTAGGTTAAGTTCAGTTACGTAAACAATCCCTTCACTTTATCGAGTACAGGTTCTTTACATATATAAATTAAACACGTAACCTCAATACACCACCACCATCACCACCACCACCAGTCACTTCTCACATTCCTGTATTTACAAAAAGTCAACCTCATTCCACTTGTCCACATTCACTTTGTACCCTTTATATAAATCGAACCTGTATTCTAATTTGCACTAACTTTTAAAACGAGAAAAAAATATATAACTCCTGAAACGAAAAAAAAATGAACATCGCCATGGATAATCGAACACATTTCCTTCAAATCTATATCTAAAAATATCATCTACTTAAAAAAATCTTCCTCTTTACGTTTATAATAATTTTCTATCCACCTATTCCATTCTATACACTTTTCATAGAGATTTCATAAAGATATTCTACTTTTCTGAATCTCTCTAGAATTATTACCACCACGAGTGATCAGTATAGATGAACCAAGAAATAATTACAAAACTTTCTCAAAATATAATTCCACCTTACGATGTTTAGCCTCAAAGTGGAGGGTTAGTAAGTGGAATGTATGTAAGTGAAAAGTGGAGTCTCTTAGTGGGTGTAGAAAGACTTAGAGATGTGTATATACAGAGTGAAAGTATGCAGGTGGATTAGAAAGAGTGTAGGAGGAGAAAATGATACATAAATAGATAGTGGTGAGTGTGACTGGAGAGAGAGAAGTGCCAGGTGGATTGAAACTTAGTGTGGAGTATTTGAGTGGAGTGCAAGGAGTGTAGGAAGATACAATGATACATAAATACACAGTGAAGACAGTGGATGGAGAGTGGAGTGTCAGGGTGGAGTGTGTACTGACTAAATAAAGAGTAAGAGGAGTGAGGAAGAGGAGGACAGAGTTGGAAGGAGATTTGAAGGTCAGGAAAGTAAGATATAAAAATTCTCATCAGATTTCTCCTCCTATACTAGCTGACTTTACTTTCTAACTTGTCATATCTCTCTCTTCTCTCTCTTCTCTCTCTCTCTCTCTCTCTCTCTCTCTCTCTCTCTCTCTCTCTCTCTCTCTCTCTCTCTCTCTCCCCGTGTGTGTTGAGAATATAAAGTATTTCAAACGTCATATTTTCTAGCACCGTTTGACTTTCTCTTTTCTTTGTGTGTGTGTGTGTGTGTGTGTGTGTGTGTGTGTGTGTGTGTGTGTGTGTGTGTGTGTGTGTGTGTGGCAACCTTGGTTACTGTCTCTCTCTCGACATTGTCATTCTTTGTCTCCTGAAAAAACGTTACCTATGGTGAAAGAACTGACTTCGTAACCTCTCTCTCTCTCTCTCTCTCTCTCTCTCTCTCTCTCTCTCTCTCTCTCTCTCTCTCTCTCTCCTATTTTTAATCTTTATTTTTCATTTCTTTTCCTAACGTAATGCTGTTTATTTGTGGTCTTAATAATAATAATAATAATAATAATTTAATCCATCTCTTTGTCAGGTAAAATCAGGTAAACAATTGACTTTTCCTCACTACCTGTAAACAACTAATAATTCTTGGCGTTACTTAACCTTTTCTTTTATTCATCTTTATTTATTTATTATTTTCTTTTCTTACTTTACTGAACTTAATTAACTATTTTTCATTACTCTAAGTTATCTATTTATTTTTTATATTCATTGTTTATTTATCTATTTATTCAATTTTTTTTAACGTCTTGCTTATAAAGGATAGAAGCAGCCTCGCCCATGTCATCCCATCCTTGCCCTTGCCTTGCCTTGCCTTGCCTAACCACACCCTTTTATTTATTTTGATTTTTTTACTTACTACCACACCTTAAAACATTACCACACACTACTACCACACACCTCCACACACACTACCAAACACCTCCACCACACTCCACCACAATCCATTTTTTTCTCTCTCCACTCCATTCCTCTAATAATTTCCTATCACGAGAGAGGAGAGATAAGTGGTACATAAAAGTTGAAATACCTCCACTTTCCTCTCCTCTTCCCCCTCATTTTTCCCTCCTTCCCCCCCCCGCTTGAGTGTGTGGGCGTTATGTGGGCGTGCTAGTGAGTGACTGGCCTGCCATCTGGTGTTGTTTTGTGGAAGTGTAATTGTTGTTTTGGTGTATAATAATTAAGACGTATTGTGAAGAGTTGTGGATTATATTTTTGTACCATTAGTTGACGAATAGAAAATCACGACACTAGAACACACACACACACACACACATTATACTGACAGCCAAGAGAAAGAAGGAACAGACCTACATACTTACTCTCTAACCACGACATAATTTCCCCGTACACACACACACACACACACACACACACACACACACACACACACACACACACACACTACACCTTCCCAGACAGGTATGAAGACAATGCTATCAGGACAAGGCAAGGTGAACTAGAACAGGGTGTGTAGGGTGACAAGACTACCCCTGCCCCCTGCCATCACCCGTCCCTGTCGTCGCCCCTGAGCCCCTAGCATGATCCAATTCCCTTACAGGTGACGCTGAGCTTGTCTTGGCGTCAGCATGCACCTCTAAACACCTTCATTCAGTGCTTTAATATATGTGTGTGTACGTACGTGTGTGTGTATGTGTGTATAGCTAACCTCCTCCTCCCGTGATGCTATAGGAGCACAGCAGTCCTTCGTGTCGCCAGAGGGTAGCGGGAATTGGCAGTGCCCGCATGAGTTTGGTTACTACCCTCATGATACAGCGTGTGACAAGTACTACTCCTGTGATGCCAGCGTGGCCACCCTCAAGACCTGCGGGAATGGACTTGCCTTTGACGCCACTGACACCGAGTTTTTGAAGGAGAACTGCGACTACAGGCACAACGTGGACTGCACAGGGCGGCCAGAGCTTGGTAAACCAGCGCCCCTACACAGCCACACGTCACAGCGGCTACTTGTACAGAGCCACACGTACACGGCTATACGTACACACATTTCCATTGACTCGGTGATCGGGATATACACGTGTCCTACATCTACTCCTATTTAGAGGTTTAGTGTGCATGTTTCTCACGACACTTGTCTTCCCATGGTTTCCTCGTCCCGTCCAGGTGTATATATATTCTATGGCACTTTTCCCTCGCTACCCCTGCCTCTGGTGGGGGCCGTGGCAGGGGTATGGGTACAGGTACATACAGTATGACCCTTCCTAACCTTAACACATGAACAGGGCACAGGTCACAGGTCACAGGTCACAAGTCACACCACCAGGAACCAGTACAGCAGTGGAGGTCTTACTTCTACTACTTACACCTCAAAACATGCCTTACCCTCTCACCTCAATTCTATTCTTCCTGCACCACTACCTCCCTCCTTTCACTTCCCATTCCACCCACCCATGTGCACCCACCCACCCACCCACTACCACCCTCTACTCACTCCCTCCCTCACTCATACACGGTGCACAGGCCAAGCCCAAGACGTGCTGTACGACGATGTGTTGTATGAAGACTTCCTATGCCCGGAGGAGTTTGGTTTCTTCCCCCACGAGCGCCAATGTGATGCTTACTGGGAGTGTAATAATGGTGTGCCACGGTTCCGTCTCTGTGGGAATGGACTTGCCTTCGATCCCTCTGTCAATAACACGAAGGAGGAATGCAACTTCATCTTCGCTGTGGATTGCGAAGGCCGGCCGGACTTGGGTAGGATGTCAGCCCCATGACCTGACCTAACCTGACCTGACCTGACCTAACCTGACCTGACCTCCCCTCCCCTCACCTGGTTTCCATTGCATGACTAGACTAGACTATCACTCCCTTCCTTGCATGCTTCTAAATATCCAAACACGACACACTCAACATAGAATCCATTTAAGATCATTGAGATATACATTGATATAAGCACATAATATGCCATACCAAGTCTTGCCTCCTAACCTAACCTAACCTAACCTAACCTCACCTCCAGAGCCCCCGATTGCCACCCTCCACTGCCCTTACCGGTACGGCATCTTCCCTGACGAGGAGGACTGCGCAGTGTTCTGGTCTTGCTGGGATGGTGAGCCTTCTCGCTACCAGTGCGCCCCGACCCTCGCCTACGATAGGAAGTCCCGTGTGTGCAACTGGATGGACCATATCCCAGAGTGCAATGACCAGCGATGTGAGTATTACTAAAACATACATACACACACACACATACATACATACCATCACCCACCTATACTAACACCCTCTCCTCTTCGTCCCTCCAGCCCTCATCAACCAAGGCCTAGTGTGCCCCGCCCCTGGTGAGCTGACGGCTACTGGTTCCTTCTCCCGCCACCCTCACACTAATGATTGCCGCCAGTACTTTGTGTGTCTTGACGGTGTGGCGAGGGAGTACGGCTGCCCTATCGGTACTGTCTTCCAAATCGGTGCTATTGAAGGTCTGGGACAATGTACTGATCCCGAACTGGTGCCTGGATGGTAAGTGTTCAGAGAGAGAGAGAGAAGAAAGAATGTATATATGTGATGTGTGTGTGTGTGTCTCAGTTAGTTGGTTACTCTGCATTCCAAGGACGTTTAAACTCTATTCTGGGTTTCCGTCTCTACTCCATCAACCTTCATTCCATAACAGCATGTGGTTATAACAGGCTGTATGCCCCCCCCCCTTTCTCACCCTTACACCCCCCCCCTCAACTTCATGAATGACCTTACTACTGTACTATACCTCATCATACTTAACTCAGCATATAATATAGATAATAGATACTACTATTTACTTATATTTATAACTATTCTTCTTTAAGTTATATCTAAGCATGTAGTTGACCTTCCTTTGCATGTTAATTGGTCATACCTCTACTCTTTTGGTGACCTTTGTGACCTTTCCCTGACCTCACTTGACCCCCTTTAGCGAGGACTACTACGGTGATCTGGATCTGATAGCACTGAGGAAGAGTCAGCTGTTGTTGGGAGGAGGAGGAGCTGGAGTATCACGCCCACGCCCAGCCGCCCTTGAAGAAGCTCCTGTAGTGATTCCAGCTTAAAAGTCCTACTACAGGTGCGGTGTTATTTAATCCTACGATGACCCAAGGATCCACTACCACCACCACCACCACCATCACTATTATTATTATTATCACACAGTCGTTCACTTAATTAAGAGTTTTGTTCTCTTACTATTTACTTTTGTTCTATTTACTTCACATTTTATACTTGTTCCACTTTATTCCACTTTGCATGACACTTACTACTCTTTCCTTAGGTATTTTCAATTTAATATCTTAACTACCAATGATATTATTTTCGCATTTCAAGTTTTTACTCTTCCTCCTCCTCCTTTTACGTCTGGAATAACTGCATCCCTTTTTCATATCCTCTTCTAAATGTTTCCTGTACAAATATTTAATTCCACTTTAGAAATAGCATTGGTTTCCTTATTTCCTTATAAAAAAAACGGATTCATAGTCACTGTAATATATATTTTTGTGTACATATTCGTTTCTCTAAGTTACACCTTTTTTAAGTAACATTTTCTTTTGAGTTAATGTACGTTTTCTTTTCTTTTCTTTTTCAGCGAGGACTATTACGGTGACCTAGATCTTAAAACTCTTCGTGGTCTCGGCCTTTAAGTTACGGTACAAGCAACAACGCTATTTTTTATATATGTATTTTAAGGTCCCATAACTTCCTTAACATGTGAAAAGTGTGTTGAGAAAATTTTTAAGGCATTCAAATTCGCCTCAAAACAGTATAATATCATTTTTATTCATTCCAATCCCCTGAAATATATGGAAGTTATGGTTTTGTGAAATTGTTAATCCCTTGTTCAAAATCCCTCGTCTGTCCTTTTTTTTTTTGCATTATTATATAGACTCATCTGTTGTATATTGTTAAGTTGTACCATATTATTAAGATTTTTTGTAAATAAATCTTCAAAAAAAAAAAAAAAAAAAAAAAAAAAAATCTATCTTATAATTTCCTGTTTATACATTACCTATCGACATATTTTCATTACCTATAATATAATAATTGAACTAAACTAGCAGTACAATTGTCACCATTACAAACACCACAAATATTAGGCGTCACTATATAATATCTAAAACCCGCGCTACTAACGGGCAGAGGCCAACCATTTAAGGCCTCCAGTAACCCTATTAGCGCCAAGGGTTAAGGATATAGAAAGCAAACAAACACCAACACTATAACAACGACCATCATGAGAGTAACACAAAGAAACAGATTCCCATTATCACAAATATTTCAGAGCGGATGTGCTAATCTTATCTGAATTCCCTCGCACCACACACATTACCAGCTACTACCTCTCCTCTCCTCCTCCTCCCCTCTCCTCTCCTCTCCCCTCTCCTCTCAACACATACATACAACTCAATTATGTAGAGTTAGATCATTAATTTCCTTATAATGAAGCAGTATATAAGTCTCTAAATGAACTGGTGTCATTAGAATATTAAACGAAACCTTGGAAAGATCATATTTATAGGTACTGATATGTCGTCGTCTTTTTTTTATTTATTTATTTATTTTTTTTTAATCTTAATCTTATCAAGTTTCGAACACTTTCCCCTCCTCGCTGCACACGTTATGTTAGTTCTATCCCTGCCGTGTGTGCGTGTGTGTGGGTGTGACTGTGTGCGTGTGTGGATATGTGTTGCAGTGCTAGCTAGTGACATATCATTACCTGGCAGTAAGTATAATTAGAGGTAATTTGTCAGATTTAGGTAATTTTAGCGATCAATGCTGGGTATTTTTTATTGATATTCTTTAATTTCCTCGTTTTTTTATTTTCTAATTCTCTTTTTTTTTTAATTATATAAGTAGGGAGAAAGGTAATTTAATGCAGTTCAATAATTATATATAAATAACTTTGATATGTAATTATGACAATCGATCTTGCATAATATTCTCTTTTAATTTTATATTTTTTTTTTTTTCACTGCAATGGGCATCTAATATACATTTAAATAATACAATACTGTTTAGAATGTATTAAATGTACACATATACATCCCCCTTCAATATAATAGCTTTGTAATACTGTCACACGCGCTGCCAATTGTATTCCTATATATCACACACTAGACCGGAAACTTCTAATGTATATGTGTTATGTGTAATGTATATATTATCACCATATGCAAGACCTGTGATATTGTGCATAAAAACCCAGTAACCTTGTATAACACTCAACATAATACCAATCCTGCCAATTATAATCTTAAAGCAACAGTCTATATAGTAATCACGACTGTACTGCTTCTCTCACCTTCCTCTTACTACACGTCAATGTTCAGAGGTGTGACGGCAGTGTTAGGTAAGGAAGAAGTCTTATCAGTTATCAGGTGTAAATACAACCTCTACTATATACTACTACAAACAGCCTTCGCAGGGACCCTAGGGTTTGTTGCTGTTTGTGTTCCCTTCTACTACTACTACTACTACTACTACTACTATTACAAGGCACTACTACTACTTTGTTTTAGAAATGACCTAAGTGGAAAGAGAAGAAGGTGGAGGAGGAGGAAATCGACCTATGTGGAGTGGATGGGTTGTGTGGGCGTGGGCGTGGGTGTGGGTGTGTCTGCCCTGCCTCACCCACACTCACAGCACCCAAGAGGACCCACTACTCAACCCAAGAGAAGCTGGTCTACTCACTTCACTTCAGAGTCCGGTAAATACTTGGAAATCAGGTAACACTTCAGTCAGGTAACACTTCAGAGTCAGGTCCCGGCACGAGGCTGTGGAAGGAGGAGTCTTAAGTTTGTTGTACAGTAAACATGTTTCTTGTTTTCATTAATTAATTACTTTATCTATATCTCGTTATAGTTAAGTTTAATAAAGGTTATTTCAATATTTTTATTAGGTAAGTATGAGTGATATGGTGTTTAGTATTATAGTAATCAGAAAATAGAGTTCAGATTCGTGTTCAGCATCACCGAGAACGTCTATGTATCAATTTTCATGAGATTCGGAGTTGTCGAAATTTTCACGAAATTTCCAAGGTAAACCCCTTAGATTTTTTACCGAAATTATGTTATTTTCAAATAACTCAAAAACTATGTGATTTACGTAAAAAAGGTATTGAATAATAATGAAAGATCAGGATACGCTCGTTCTTTTGAGCTATAGTAAAATGAAATTGGAAAACAACTATACATATAGGAGTGGAAAACATTAACACAATTGTATTTTCACAAAACTTACATTTTCTCAAAAAGTATGGGTGTTATTGGAGAAGTGACGACACCATGTTATAGATTTCCTCGAGATCTATAACTTTGCTTATATGCATAATTTCTCTTAGACTAATAGTTTCGTAGTAAAATGGCAAACAACTATAGGACCTCATTTAGGGTGGAAAATTTCGGGCCACAAAATCAAAAATCCATTTCCGTCACAAATGCCTAACAAATGACTGGAATCAAACTTTTACACCATTCAATATGCAATAAAAATGTGTTGGACAGACTTTCGTGTATAACAAACCATTTCTTAGACAGTGGCAAGAAACCTCAAAAAAATTCAAACCATTTATAATTTACGATTTTCCCTTCATATTGTGGCACAGTTCTAAGGAATATCACCCTTACTATTACCACAAAAACTAATATTACATCAGCATCTCATACAATAAACACCAGTACATAAATTACTCTCAATTCACGTATAGTCAATCATTTAATACTTATTCCTTTCATCCTTTTTCCCTTAATACTTTTTCCTATGCATTTCACAGCAAGTCGGACTGAACCAGCTAAGCAATCACTTAGTTCTCGAGGTCCAGGGAGGAGAGGAGGCTGCCAGGACACTTGCAAAAAAGTATAAGCTACACTACATATATCAGGTTGGTATATCACAAGCTGTACCCTTTCTTTGGTACCCGTATCATACATTTCTTTTTTCTATATATACATTAAAAGGGTACTGGCTAAGGGACAACAAAATATGTTAAAAAAAAATCCCGCTTGTCGCCAAAATAGAAGTGATTTGTGTGATGTAAATTTACTGTTACTATAGTTGGTTTAGAAAGAATACTTAGTAATGTTTATATAATGTTTTCTGTACTTCATGCAATCTTACACAATGCATTAAAAAAAATGTAATATATATATGATTCCCGGCAAATATCAGATCGCCTAAAATATTTCATGTATAAACCCGTAACCTCGACTATAGATTATGTCGTTAACCTGGTTGTTCTACAGGTATTCAGAGACCCACCTGTGTATCACCTGCACAAGCCAATCAACTACAACTACAACTACCACCACCACTACCACAGTCAACACAGAGAACGCCGCTCCACCACACTGAATTTAGTACAGCTGCTTGCCAATGAACCCGGAGTAAGTATTATTCATCTTATTATTCATCTTATTATACATACATACGTACACTGAACTAAAAATATAATCGCTGCTCCCCCATCGCATCATAACTCACTAAACTTAATGTCGTGTTAAATACTTAATACACACACACACACACAAAACAAAAAAAGTAAATTAATTCATGTGTCCAGTAAATTTAAGCTTAATTTTCTATCCCAATCATGGAAAATCTAGTACATACTTCCCAATACGTACTCTGTCTTTCCCTCGTGTAGTGGATGGGTATAAATATCACAAGAACAGATTGATATAGACAGTTTACGAGACACACTTTGTTACATATGAGAAGAACGGATTGATAGGACAAATTTACGACACACATTTTCTTAACAGGTCAAATGGGTTCACCAAGAGCGAGAATTTATCCGAGTAAAACGACACCAAGTTCAAGGATTCCAGCGGACCCGTTCCCTCGCCAGGCCACCCGCACGCACCACAAGGAAGGAAGCAAGGCAGGAATACAAGGATATCTATGTATGGCTGAAGGAAGAGGAGCTTGGACTATCAAATGACCTTCACTACACACCCAAGTCAAGAAAAACTAAATTAAACTTACGAAAAGATGATATTGATGCTCAGAATTCTGTAGATGATATTGATACTCAGAATTCTGTAGATGATATTGATACTCAGAATTCTGTAGATGATATTGGTACTCAGAATTCTGTAGATAATATTGATACTCAGAATTCTCTAATACATAATAATTTCCCTTCATCTCCTAACAATATAAACATAGAAGAAGAACAATCAATACAAAGCGATTATTTAAATACTGAAGAAGAATTATCCTTTAATGACCCTCTCTTCAAGGACCAGTGGTATTTGGTAAGTCATTAGAGATATAATTGTTGACTGCTATTCATTAGTTTGAGGACATAACAATTGACTAAACTTAATAAACCTAACTGTTAAAATTTACACAACATAGTTAAATAAAAATATCAAATAAACTAATAAAACAAATAACAAAACACAACAATAATTAAACAAAACAATATGAAACTCAATTATTCCTTTGATTAATATACAATAACACTGAACAAATACAATAATACAATCCCATTACCACTGACCTCTCTCCCAGACCAACAAGGGTCAGCTAGGACATGATGGGTATGACCTCAACGTGACGGGGGCGTGGCGTCAAGGGTACACAGGTCACGGCGTCACCCTCTGTATCCTTGACGATGGCTTCCAGACCACCAACGCTGACCTCAACGATAACTATGTAGGTGAAAACAACACAATACGATTACTTAAATGATTACCAAATTTGCACCATACCATCTCTCTCTCTCTCTCTCTCTCTTTACTTATTAAACTTTATTCATTTTGTTTTACTTGTTCAACTTTTTTTTTACAGAGCCCGGCTGTGAGTTACTCCTTGGTGCATGATGGTCAGGCTGAGAGTGATCCTTCCCCTCGGCTTGACCCTCCCCTCTATAGTAACTCCCATGGTACTTACTGCGCTGGGGTGGCGGCGGCCGTGGCTAACAATGGGGTGTGTGGGGTGGGGGTGGCTTACAAGGCGAAGGTGGGAGGTGAGTGTGTGTGTCTGTGTGTTGAGTGTGTTAACTGTATTTGAGTGTGTTTTTGGTGGGTATAATTACACAATCTTTTGGTGTTTCTGAAGTGTGATTTAGCATCTATCTAAGTTTTTTTATAAATATACTGTACTTATAAATTCTTTCCATTCCATATAAGACTTCATTTGGAATAAAAACTTAAACATCAATACAAAAAAAAGCAAATATGAACCAAATTTTTCACATTAATCAATCAGTCATCATGTATCATTATAATTACCTTTCCTAATTACCTATCCTTAACTCACCTGTGCGTGTGGTAGGTGTGCGTATAGTGGATGGGAAGGTGACAGATGTACAGGAGGCCACGGCAATGTCTCGTAACGTTGATAAAGTTGATGTGTTCAGTGCCTCGTGGGGACCCAGGGATGACGGGGCACACTTGGAGGGTCCCGGCAGGCTGGCAAGGAGGGCACTGCAGGATGGGGTGACAACGGTAAGTATTCGGATCATGGGACACTGTATTAGACTGTATTATTTCACTGTAGTGTATGTGTAGCATGTATAATTTCACTGTACATTTTTTTATATTAAGGGTCAACAAAAATACATTAAAAAAAATCTTGCTTATCACCAGACCCTGTAAAGAAGACTGTATGTGTAGCCTCTATAACTACTGTGTGTGTTCCTCTATTGTATCATTTCATTTATATTTATTACATATTGACCTTGACCTTACAGTGACCTTGAGTTGTGTTCCGCAGGGTCGTGGTGGGCTGGGTACTATATACGTTTGGGCGTCAGGTAATGGTGGATCAACGAAGGACAACTGTAACTTAGACGGCTACGCTTCCTCCATCTACACTCTCAGCGTGTCTGCTATAACTGACCTCGGTATATCCACCTTCTACTCAGAGCCGTGTGCATCTACTCTGGCAGGTGTGTATGTAGGGGGACAACACACTCTCAAGAATGTCCTTCCACGCAACTCTTCACAAATGCAGATGAAAGTGGTGAGTGTTGGGTGTGTTACGTTAGGTTATGTTATGTTCTTGTGTGTTTCATTATGTTATGGTATCTTCTCGTTCTTAAATTTAACATCGTAAGAAAGTTTTGACTCTAACCTTACTGTCTGATGGATTAAAACACACAATTCTCATCACTTTCCGAACATAAATTAAAGTCCAAGCACTGCACACCTTCCTTCTTTCTTTCCTTCCTTTCCTTTTATCCGAACAAACATTTAAGTCCATTGAGTCTAAATCTAAATACTAAACACCTTCCTTCTTCCTTCCTTCTTCAGGTAGTGCCAGAGTTGGATGGTCACTGCAGTAATAGCTTCCAAGGTTCATCCGCTGCCGCTCCTCTCATGGCTGGCGTTGTGGCACTCCTCCTGCAAGCCAAGTAAGTGCTGAGTAACACAACACAATGCAACACAACACAACACAATACAATACAATCCAATATTTTCATTACCACCAAAATGCAAGGGACAATACAATCCAATATTATATCATTCAACATATTAATGCATGGTATCCTCACATTAATATACAATATCTATTAGTAATTTCACTAGATAAAGGATACACATTGAGGATAGAGGAAAGTAAATGATTCCTTATGTAAGATACTGTCAGAGGTTAAGATAATATAAGACTGAAGGCAGAGAAGAAAAAATAAACCTATATACTATAAATAGACTGAATAGAAAGCAAGATTATTTTCATCAGCAACAAAACTCTATACATATAATAAAAAAAAGTATTAGTTATTAAGACCCTAATGACTGTACCTCCCTCCCCCTCATCAGCCCAAGACTAGGGTGGAGGGATGTGCAGCACCTAGTAGTGGAAGGAGCAGCACCAACACCTGCAGCACTCAAGGAGGAGGGATGGCACACTAATGCACGAGGCAGGAAATTCCACCTCCTTCAGGTACGCTACTTTTTTTTCTTCCGTGCCTTTTACGACTAATTTGAATACATTTTGATTGTTTTTTTGCTTCGTATACTAATTTTTTTTTAGTACTGACATGTGATTTTGATTTGCTGTTAGTATATATCTGTTTACTCTTCCTTATTCTATCATCTCAGTTTACATTAATTTTTTTTCCCGTGCCATTTACGACTAATTTGAATACATTTTGATGGTTTCCTTCGTATACTATTTTTTTTGTGCGACTTTAACTAGCTATTCATCTTTAATTAATGTGTCTATTTACTCTTTCTTTTATCTGTTTATGTTAAGGAAGGTTATTTTATACTATTTATGGATGTTAAGTTAATAATACACAATGTCTTCTCCAGGGATTTGGTAAGGAAGGTTATTTTTTGTTATTTAGCGATATAAAGTTAATAATATACATGTCTTTTATAGGGTTTTGGTGCCGTGAATGCTGGGAAGATAGTTGAGGCTGCTCGTACCTGGCATAACGTGGCGCCACAGAAGATGGAAAACATAACTCTATTTCAAGGGTTAAGGTGAGAATTTTAACCCGTTTACTGATATTAATTTTGTACATCACTATAATACCGTGAGAGGATGAATTTAATAGAACTGAACTAAATAAAACTTTTTGATGAGATAGTGAGAAGATAAACTGAATTGAACTTAACTAAATAAAGCTTTGATGAACTAGGAATTAAACATATTATTCCCATCCACATTACATACTGTAGTACTTTAATTCTAATATATAACCCTAATTTTGCAGTACTAGGCCTATTATATAAAAAAAAATCATGTTATCTTAAATACATTCACTTCTAACAACAAATAAATAAATAACTGACTACATAGATAACTCAAAAAAATAACTAAATAAATCAAAACTTAACCTACGTACATATACATCTTCCCAACAGTGATTTGGCGAGTGGTTGGATGAACAAGAGTGAGGAGGTGGGTGAGTCAACCCCAATGAAGGTAGTAGAGCATGTAGTGGCAACCATCACTCTTAACCATCCTCAGAGGAGCCACCTAACCATATATATTGTGTCGCCTTCAGGTAAGTCTTGGTGTCTATCTATAAAATTATTGCTCTTTTTAATTTAATTTTATTTTATTTACTTTTATTATTTTGCTTAAGAATAACCCTCAAGTTACACAGGTTTTGAGTTCCATTAAGAATAACCTAATTGTAATAACTCTTTTTTCTCTAATAACTCCCTTTTTTCTTTAATAAATCTCCCTTTTTTTTTCTCCCTCTAGGTACTGAGTCTCAGGTCTTGACTCGCCGCCCTGCAGATGGGAGTGAGTCAGGCTTCCATGGTTGGGAGTTCACCTCTGTACACCTGTGGGGAGAGGCGCCCCCTGGTGTGTGGACTGTGGCTATTAAGTCTCACTCGAAACTAATGGGGCAGTTAATAAAGATTCACCTCACTGTATATGGTTATTGATTGTTAATTTGTGTATGTGATTTTTTTTTTCTTCTCGTCTCTCTCTCTCTCTCCGTTTACTGATTGTTAATTATGTGTATGTGTTTTTTTTTTTTTTTCTCTCTCTCTCTCTCTCTCTCTCTATCTATCTATCTATCTCTCTCGCTATCTATCTCTCGTTAACTACACAACATTCAGCTTGATTTCCGACAAACTTATCATCTATCTGTAATAGTTATCATATATTTCCTGTGTCGAAATGTGTGACTGAGTGTGTGTGTGTTTGTGTGTGTGTGTGTGACAAAGATTATATCAAAGTTGTAATGAAGAAATTATATATACAGTGTTATTTCATTGATTTATACATACAATAAAATAAAGGTTAAAATTTTACATCTACACCAGAATGCACTTGGATATAAATAACACACTTTTCGTATAGATTTTGATCCATTTCGAATGATTTTAACATTCAACTCCGTCGCAAATGAATATATAATAAGATATCCTTATCACCCCCAACAAGCCTGGGGACGTGTGGGAATGCGGTGGTCTTGGGTGGGGATGACAAAATACAATGATCTACGCTAAGAATAATGTGCTAGAATCATTAACATAACCTGATAATAACCTATTGATCAACGCGCAATGCACTGACGGTCACAAAACCTGACGTGTGGCTACGAAAAATATGGCGTCTGCACCTCGCACATAACATAACAAAACCTAAATTAACTAAACCTTAACCTATATTGACAAATAACATAATCTTGTTCAAACCAAACGAAACTTTACCTTA
This sequence comes from Metacarcinus magister, assembly GCA_029783475.1. NCBI lineage: Eukaryota > Metazoa > Arthropoda > Malacostraca > Decapoda > Cancridae > Metacarcinus > Metacarcinus magister. The sequence continues at coordinate 728,399 of JAPQNM010000029.1, read as the reverse complement.
TTCCCGAAGAGAAGGTCTCATAGAAAACCTAACCATCAACGCTACAGGGTGAGAAGGGAGTGACATTACAGGGGGACAAGGAGCTGCCTCGTGTAGGTCATTAACTGGCCTTTTGTAGTCTCCTCATTTCTTATGTTCTTATTGAATATCTCACAAACTAAGAATTTGCGACGGAAATGTAATCAAGAAAACCTCAGAATACATCTGATAGTGTAAAAATACAACTATTATATCAATTCTCTAGACCATTCTGCTGAAGGTGTAAAATAATACCAAATAAAGGTTTTCAAAAAATTATCGCGTATATGGACTCCTATTCCTACGTATATTTTCTGCACCAAACAGGTTGTTAAGAAATTCATCTCACACCATGGATCCACGCCCAGATCCCAGTGTGTGTGTGTGTGTGTTGTGTTCCGTCCGTGTGTCTCCTAACTTGAGGGCACGGCGGCCACACACACGCACTCCCGAAACAGTTATATTTTTTTGTTTAACACGCATAACTGCTTATTTACTGGTGTGGTGTAGACTGATCAGAGTCCGCCACCACCACCTGACATTCAGCGATCATTTAGCAACGACTACTGCGACGGGCTCTCATAGTTAGCCCGTGTGTCCCGTCTTCCTGGGGGCACGATAGCTAACCACCACCACCTCTCACGGTTAGAAGGCGAATACAAATAAATACAAAACTAATACAAAACTAATACAAAGATACGAAGCAAATAATGACCTACAATCAATCTCCTTCAACAAGCTAGGTTATGGGAAAATATATAAAACAATACAACAAATTCTAGCCAGCCACGTTGACACACGCGCGCACACACACACACACGCACCTCAATAATTACCTTCATTTCGCGGCTGTGGTGGTTAAATACTACTTTTACCACCATACAGTTATTTTATATGAATCCCTCTATTAGCCTGACATACATAGGACATACCTGAAGCATTAATAAGGGTAATTAAGGCGAAATTACCTGAGCGCGTTGACGGAAGGTAGAGCTACAGATGACTTGCTTTGCTCCAGCTGACTAAAACGCTTCAGATTGTCTTCTTTTTCTTTCTCTTATTTCCCTAATTTAAAACAACTAAGATGAAAATATACCTTACTAAACTCAAAAGGTTATTATTATATATGTATTTTGTTAATATGAATGCGTGGGAGTGTATGATTTAATGGAAATATGCGAAAAACAAAAGATGGATGAGGTGCGAGTTATGGCGCAGCGTAACATTATTATTACATTTTATAATGAACACACGTCAGTTTCCGTTACTTAAATAAACGGTCTATTTCCTCTATAGGGAAAGTTGTTGATATTAGTAATGGAAAGTGTGTCACGGGGCCATATGTCTTAATAAAGTATCTCTCGTTCTCTCTCTCTCAGGCATAGATACAGTCATGAATATTGTGTTTATGACCACAAATAACCTTCAGAAAACTGCAAAACACTTCATATATAGAAAATAAAACATATTCAAACATTATATGGGTTTTTAACAAGGTAAATTTGTGTTCAGATTATTTTATTGATGTATTTGTAAGGCCCACATCCTATTAATCACAGGTCTGCTATTATAGTATTAATAACAATAATAATAAGTCATAATAACAATATGCATAGTAAACATTAGCTATATATAAGGGTGATATAATATAAGCTGTCTAATTACTTAATACTCTGTGTGCATGTATGTATATAGCCATTATACACGTTTTAAATAAATAGTCTATATGCTCTATGTACGTGTATGTGTGTGTATATAGTTATGACATGTGCACACTGCTAATACTATCATCATTAGCATTACAGGAAAGTTTACATTATTAGCAGTTTAGGGTAATATGGAGATAACATTAACGTCTTCTCCCAAGGTTAATACTTACATATCTGATAGAATTAAGGTTGCAGAATATCATGCAATATATATCAACTTCCGGAAACTTGTTAAAGCATAAAAAAAGGTAAAAAAATAGTAGGGTTAACCTTATCTCCATATTATCTGTAGTTTATTTTCAGCTTTGAATGCCTCGTCTATGTACTTTTCCAAGGGTAAGAAAATAGAACTTCCTATTCCATTTATGTGTTTTGGAAGGAAGTATTTGTATTTTCGTGTTCTGTTCTGCATATATAAGTGCTTCCTTATTGATATTAGTGTACTACAAACATGTAAAGTATGATTGAATATACAGGAGAGGAGAAAAATATTGCTTTTGGATTTGTAAAAGACCAAAAAACATTGATGATGAAGAAAATGAGATAGTTAATTAACAGAAAAAATGCTGCTCCACGGTCTGAACAAAACAAAACAAAGTGAAACAGCATAACATAACACCAATTATGTCTTAAAAAGTCATAGAAACAAATATGGGCAATGAAAAATAGATGATAGCACACATTAACTTAACAAAATAGTATAATAAATAGAACTAAACCTTCACTTATCAACACAAACAATATTACAGCTTATAGCATTACCATTAAGCCGTCCTTACACACCCACAGGAACTTAATGCATTCCAAAGATGATCTCTAACCCCGGGGCGGAGAAGATAGGCGTGCGAGGTCGATTCACACGTCCGTTTACATTAACATCAAGCAACAGACGGTTGATGGTATGTACAAGACCGTTCTTAGAGGGAGGTGAGCAGTGGGTGATGCGTGCGGGGCCAGCCATGATCCTGCCTGAGATACTGCGGCGGAGGTGGACCGGGGAGCCATCTAGCGGCCTTTTGCGGTCCATGAAGAGCCAGGTATTAGGGTTGATGCCAGCGCAGCACACGTGTTCTAAGGAGACATACAGAACAAGGGTTAGTTAGATGCCTTATAATGAATTGCCACTGAGATGATGATTTACAGGATATAATGATAATAATACACACACACACACACACACACACACACACCTTTAATAATGTGTTGCTTGGCCAGTCTTTCCTGCACTTCATTATTGCTCAGAATTTGCCTCAGTTCCATCTCCGGCAGGGCGTTGAACACATGGTTTGAAGGCGCCAGCACAGTGAACGGACCTTCCTCCATCAGCGTCTCATTAACACCTGTACTCTGAAGGATTTTAGTGAAGATGGAGAAGTCCTTATCAGCCTCAAGGTGGTGCATGACGGTCTCCTTGGGTGGCGTTAGGAGTCGTTCCACCACATGCACCACAGCGCCACAAGCACGTGAATCCAGGGTTGAGATGCGGCTACAACCAGCAGTGAGGCGGACATACCGGTTGCTTGTCTCGCGTACTAACCCAGCCAACAGAGGTGCCTATTAAGTGTAAAGCAAGGGAAGAATATATTACTTCACGCCACTGTATACTAGTAGTGTTATGTTTGTTATAGTTATGGTATTAGATTCCCTTTGAGGAGAATCAGAGTCAATTGTGTTTGTTAAGAAGCTTTCACATACAAAAAAATATATATATGAAGGTGAGAGAAAGAGGAGTGGAGGAGGTAGGTAGTGGATTTACTTACCCTGGAGTAAAGGTTCACCCTGAGAGGCAGGTCGGCGCGGGTGTCTGAGATGTGGTTGTTGGTGATGTCTGAAGCCTCGAGGGTAGAGGTGGTGATGTGATAGTTAAGAAGGTTTCTCAGCTTGTCCTTGTCATTCTGCGGTGGGATAAAGTCACTCATTATATTAATACCATGATAAGTTAGTGTTCATTTCACCTTAACAAACCTAAATACTAGTACTGCTATTAATATTAAGACTGATACATATATTTCAACTCCACAGGTTTCAATGAATATACTTTTTCATTTAACAAAGCACGACACACTAAAATAGCTACTGTACTTCTGGAATTCTTGTATCTTAGTATTTGAAACATTGATATTTTAATAATTTCTTTTTACTTTACTCTTTATCCAGTTTCAACAATAGGGGCAAAGTTTTTCCACGGTGTAAAGACAACAAAGACAAAATCTATGCAGGAACTTCACATGAAAATAATAAAACAAAACAAAACGGCAAAGACAATACATATCACAATTTTTTTTACATTTTTTTTTATATACATACCATGACCTCTTCACAAACTAAGAAAGACAATAAAAACAACATTAATAATTCTAACCATGATATCTTCCAGGACGTCTTTGGGGAGTGTATCAATGGCTTTGTTACTTGGTGCAAACACAGTTACATCCTTAAGACCAGACAGCTCGGCCAGCATCTCCGCAGCCTCCAGCATGTTGAGGAAGCGTGTGAGGTTGTGGCTACGGATTACCTCCACCACGTTCTTGGCTGCAGTATAATGATGGGGGTTTAGGTATTGTATTACTCTCTCTCTCTCGTAATCTATCTTTTAGTATTTATCATTATTATCAGTATATCAACTCTTGTTTTCCCTCGGTTTATGCAGAACAGAAAGAGGAGAAAAAAATAATTGACTCTTGGCCTTCCATTCACTCTTGTTTTTTTCTCTATTAATGCGGAACAGAAAGAGGAGAAAAAAAAATAAAAGGTGAATCTTGTCCTTTCCTTCCCTTACCTGCATTGGGCATGACAGGCTTATCCACAACATGCATCACACCATTAGTTCCCATAATATCCCTGGTGAGCAGCGCCACGTTCTCATCCACAAAGATATCGTCCTCCTCAGTCCTCTCCAGCATCAGGAACTCCTCGAGAAGGTTGACGGTGCGCGCCTTACCCTGGATGGCAGCCGTGCAGATCACATTGGGCAGGATGTGGTTTTTGACGATAGCTGGGAGGGAGGGAGAGAATGATTAGATTTAGTGAGGTTAGATAGCTGTGAGGAAGAGAAAGAGTGTGTATTTACCTAGTTGTATTTGTCCTTCAGTGTGTGTGTGTGTGTGTGGTTGAATTAAGTGAGGTTATATATAGTTTACGATGTTTAATTAATGTTATATCGCATTACTCACCATCCACACAGGCATCGTTAGTCAGCAGAGCCTCCAGAGCAGCGGAAGACAGTGTACGGAAGGCATTATCAGTAGGAGCGAACAGAGTCAGCTGGCCAGGCTCCCGCAGCTTTTCAAGGAGACCTGCATTCTCCACCACTACGTAAAAATACAAAACAAATACATGAATACATAAATAAAGGAAAGGTTATGACATGTTTTTGTTTTCTTTTTAATTCAGTAAGTACATAATTTTGACTGACTGAAACATTTGTATAAGTTATTTTAAGGCTACACTCACATTGGTAAAGAATAGAGAAGCGAGGGTCAGACACGAGGAGGTCAGCCAGGCTCTTAGTAACCGGCTGTAACACCTTGTCGATAGAATGCACCACACCATAGGTCGAGTACTGGTTAACTGTGACCATCCTAGCACAGTTCACAGTAGCTGCAGGTGGTACTGTGCTGTAGGTGTTGATTCTAAGTGTTGATCCTTCCATCAGGCTAGGCAGCACCTGGACACAACAACACGTAAGGTTCAAATATTTGTCTTATACATGAAACATAATAAAAAGTTTAGGAATGTAAACAATGCGTGTAAACAAGAGAGAGGAATGGTATGAGAAGTTTTAATGTTATGTTATGTATAGAAGAAAAAAGAATTCCAGGAAGCTGATTATACATTAGAATACTGTGTTTGTGTTGAAAGTTATGTATAAAAATTGACGTGTGTGTGAAATAAACTTGAGTGTAGAGAAGAACAGGAACAAGAGGAGTAGGAACCCATATATATCTTGACTCCAAAAACACAGAGAAAAAATTGAGTTTGACGTGTGTGAAATAAACTTGAGTGTTAAGAGGAACAGGAACAAGAAGAACAAGAACCCAAATATATCTTGACTCAAAACACATAAAAGAGGAAAAATCAAGTTTGTTATGATTAAAAAGAATTTCCTGTACGTGACTTAACATCAATATTCCTTGATGTTGATATGACTGCAATATAAACTTGTGTAATGAGCTGCGTAGAAGGGAAGGTGTGGATGACAGGCAAGGAGGTGGAGATGGGAAAACAAAAGGGAGAGAATGATGCATAAGAGAAAACAAAGAAAAAAAGGAATAAGAAGAAAAACAAAGAGAAAGAGAGAATAACAATCTATTGATAAACATTATGCATACGGGGACGAGGAATAAAGAGCAGGAGAAGAAAATAAGAGAAAAGATGACTAAGAAAATAAATTAAAAAGGGAATAGATAAGAATAATGAAGAGAAGTATTAAAATAGTAATAAAAAAGGAAGGAAAAGATTTAGAAGAAGAATTTTAACC
>JAPQNM010000029.1:664692-717192 GCA_029783475.1 Metacarcinus magister | reverse complement strand
GAGAGAGTGTTGGGATTCTCCATTAGGTTAATCTAAACACACCGTGCCTGCCTACCTCATGGTGTCTATATTTTTGTGTGTGGTTTCTGATCCCTCTTAGAATAGCACGCACCCAAGTAGTAGTAGTAGTAGTAGTAGTAGTAGTAGTAGTAGTAGTAGTAGTTGTTGTTGTTGTTGTTGTTGTTGTTGTTGTTGTTGTTGTTGTAGTAGTAGTAGTAGTAGTAGTAGTAGTAGTATGTAGTATGTAGTAGTATGTAGTAGTAGTGAAGAGAGATAATGAAGCACATTTGCATTACAATACACCATTTATTCTCTCTTTTGTTCTCGGTCTATATATGCAAAAAAAGAAAGTCTCTCTCTCTCTCTCTCTCTCTCTCTCTCTCTCTCTCTCTCTCTCTCATACGGAAACCACATCAAAACAAACAAGGGTCCATAATAGAGATATCCGTCTGAATTTGCGATGACGTAACCACCACCGCCACCGCCGCCACCACCACCACCACCACCACCACCACGACCACCACCACCACCACCACTACCCGCTTGGCAACAGCTCTCCTTCAATGATCTAAAGGAGCAAGACGAATACATCCTCTTCCTCCTCCTCCTCCTCCTCCTCCTCCTCTTCCTCTTCCTCCTCATGCATTTATGTTATAGTGGCATCAATGAGAGCGAAGAAAGGAACAGGAAGAGAGATGATAGTGATAAGAGGAATGAAAGGAATGAATGATGATGATGATGATGATGATGATAATGATGTTTCCGTTTCATCCTCGCTCGTTTTGTCACTTGTTTGTGGAGGAGGAGGAGGAGGAGGAGGAGGAGGAGGAGGAGGAGGAGGAGGAGGAGGAGGAGGAGGAGGAGGAGGAGGTATGATTTAGCGAATAACTTGCATGGAATTTTTTTTTTTTCTCTCTCTCTCTCTCTCTCTCTCTCTCTCTCTCTCTCTCTCTCTTCTCTCTCTCTCTCTCTCTCTCTCTCTCTCTCTCTCTCTCTCTCTCTCTCTCTCTCTCTCTCTCTCTCTTCCGGATATGTTGACCTACTGTTCATGAGGTCGCCCATGGGAGGAAGGGAGGAAGATGCCCCATTGTTCTTCTTCCTCCTCCTCCTCCTCCTCCTCCTCCTCTCCCGTTCAGTTAAACCCTTCGACACTTCCGCTAACACTTATAAGGAGAAGAAGAAGAAGAAGAAGAAGAGGAGGAGGAGGAGGAGGAGGAGGAGGAGGAGGAGGAGGAGGAGGAGGAGGAGGAGGAAAGGGAAAGAAGGAGGGAAAGTAAGAGGAAAGAGAAAGAAGGAATGAAAGTAAATAATAATAATGAAAGTAAGAAAAATTTAAAGAATGAATGAAAAGAAAATGAAAGAAACAAGAACAAAGAAATAAGAACAAAATAATAAACAAAAATCAAAAGAGAAAAAAACACGTATTTACACCATTAATCTCCAAGTCATTCAGATGTAAGGAATCAAATCCCTTTATAAACGTTTAAATGTTACTCGATCCCATCCTCTTATAGAAGTAGTGGTGGTGGTGGTGGTGGTGGTGGATTTTTCTGACACCAACACCACCATCACCACCATCTCCTCCTCTTCCTCTTCTTCCTCCTCCTCCTCTGCCTGAAGCCTACTTTCTATGACCTTACCCTTGGGAAAAACTAGTACGATAATATCACTTTATTTATATGCAACAGAGAACTATTATTAATACTCCTTACACCTTCCATTAACAAATAATATCAATTCTTTTAAAATATTTCCTGTTTTTGTTTTGTTTTTTTTATCTTATATTATCGATAGGAAGTTGTATTAGTGAGGAGATCTTGTATTCTTTTTGTTTTTCTTCTTCTTCTTCTTCATAAAGTCAATGGTTTGGTTTGGATGTAAGAGTCGACGTTCCAGCACTTGTTGTTATAATGATCAAGATTTAGATAACAATTTACAGTTTCGTTGCGGTCCGTTACGCTTCCTACTGTTGTTATTACCGTTGTTATTGTTGATTATTCCCGACCGTGACTTGCTATGTATGTCCTCTCTCTCTCTCTCTCTCTCTCTCTCTCTCTCTCTCTCTCTCTCTCTCTCTCTCTCTCTCTCTCTCCTTCCCTTTCTTCCGCTACCTCTTTGTCTCTCTTATCAACGGCGCACGAAACTGTATATCACGTACTGACAGTCATGTTTTTTTCCCTTTTCGTCTCTCTCTATTTCTTTGTGAAGTTCGTGCAGTATAGAAACTCTCTCTCTCTCTCTCTCTCTCTCTCTCTCTCTCTCTCTCTCTCTCTCTCTCTCTCTCTCTCTCTCTCTCTCTCTCTTTCGAAAATATTTACATCTACTGATTGTGAAAGTTTACAAAATACACTTAGAGCTGTTTATACGAGAGAGAGAGAGAGAGAGAGAGAGAGAGAGAGAGAGAGAGAGAGAGAGAGAGAGAGAGAGAGAGAGAGAGAGAGAGAGAAACGTTATTCGTACGTGGTGTGAATTTCGACCAACTTTCTTTTTTTGTATTGCACACCCGCCCAGTTTTTGCTTTCCTGAGTATCTTTATTATATATCTTTATTTGAACTATTTTTTTTGGTTATGCACCTTACTTCCTCTTCCTTCTTTCTTTCTTTCTTTCTTTCCTTCCTTCTTTCTTTCTTTATTTATTTCCTGCTTTGTTTACTTTAATTCGAATCATCTCTTTACCTTTCTATTATTATTATTATTATTATTCTTTCCTTCTTTTAATTAATTGATTTTTCGTGTTAAAGTGAAAACATAAATAAACATAAAATATAAACAGAATAATAATAATAATAATAATAATAATAATAATAATAATAATAATAATAATAATAATAATAATATAATGAGAAGAAGAAAAAGAGGAACAAGAATAACACCGAATGGAAGCTTAAAACAAAGAGCAGAGAGAGAGAGAGAGAGAGAGAGAGAGAGAGAGAGAGAGAGAGAGAGAGAGAGAGAGAGAGAGAGAGAGAGAGAGCAGTTCTTGAAAGTAGCGGGACTTGGGTGAAGATGAGCGAGGCGGAAGAGGAGGTGGTGGAAGAGGAGGTGGCGGAGGAGGAGGAGGCGGAGGAGGAGGAGGAGGAGGAGGAGGAGGAGGAGGAGGAGGAGGAGGAGGAAGGGGATTAAGATAAAGACAAGAGAATGCACGGAGAAAATGATGGTAAGAAAGAGAGAATTGAGAATGATGATGAGAGAGAGAGAGAGAGAGAGAGAGAGAGAGAGAGAGAGAGAGAGAGAGAGAGAGAGAGAGAGAGAGAGAGAGAGAGAGAGAGAGAGAGAGAGATGTACAGTACGAGAGTTAGCGGTGGTGTTTCCGTGACGCTGAACACACACACACACACACACACACACACACACACACACACACACACACACACACACACACACACACACACTCACCCCTTCCACCAGGCAGGTCGTCGGTTCATAAAGTCGAAGAGGCCGGTTCCAGGTCGCCTCCAAGGATTCCCTAAAACAAAAACAAAACAAAATAAATAAAGATTAATAATAAATAAATAAATAAATAAATAAATAAATAAATAAAAATAAAATGAAAAAATAAAACTAAGAAAAATGCTGTTTAATTGTATAAATGTTTGAAAGAGTTAAATTAAATATCTTTCTTATAATTATCTGACTCTATATCTCTATCTATCTATTTATATTAACAAAACAATAATAATATATAAACAAAACTAATATTCTACACTAAACCACACTAAACCATCATTTAAAACCTCAAAACAATATAAAAACAACAATTCTTAACAAGTATTCAATTTTGTCTCCTTACCAAATGGATTGAAGGTGTCTAACGGGAAGAAAGGTCGGTAGGTATAGGTAGGAGTACTGTCAACATCTTCAGTAAACTCCACTTCCTCTTCTTCTTCTTCTTCTTGGCTTGAGGTGTCTGTAGGCTCTTCAAAACGCGGCCCATCCACATCCTCTCCCTCTAGGTCTCCATTAAAGTGTGTCTGTCGATACCACAAGCACCGTTCAAGGAGGGATCAGATTGCATATACTCAAGGCTGTTGGGATTACCTTGGCAAGACTTCAGGTGTTTATATTATATGAAGTTTTAGCACTCTATTCTGCATCCTGGGAAAGTATGTGTGTGTGTGTGTGTGTGTGTGTGTGTGTGTGTGTGTGTGTATAAGTTACCATAGATTAGATTCATGAACAAGAGGTGATATATATTACTTTAAGCACTACTCTATTTATATATATACCACACACACACACACACACACACACACACACACCGTACACATCCTTACACTCGCGGCGCCTCTGACTACTTCAAAACATCATTAAAAGTCACAATAGAAGTAAACTGAGACTAACACTCCTATCTTGTTACTGCATCACTAACTCACCCTTAAGCCATCGTCAATTCCCTCGCCGAAAGAGCCAGAAATAGCCTCCAGCCCGCCAAGATTCTCTCCTTCCTTCTGTCCACCGTTGTTTCGTAGTCGGAAAGGTAGGGAAGCCTCGACCTGAAAAAGCCACAATCATCTCTCATTAGTCACTAGAAACGTGCAACTCGCTTACTCATTACTTACTGGAATGTGTGTGTGTGTGTGTGTGTGTGTGTGTGTGTGTGTGTGTGTGTGTGTGTGTGTGTGTGTGTGTGTGTGTTCTCCGTGGCCTGAAAGAAACTGTTTGGTCATGGTGTAAAATGGTTTCTTTTCTCTTTTCTTTTCGTGTGGACTTATCACTGTCATGGATGGTAAGATAAATATTGCCAGGCCAGAGAACACAAGGAAAAATAGTCATGACACTGAATATCAACAGAAGATAATACTCATTCGTAACCTTTTTAATATTAAGACAATACTATACTTTCTTTACCTAAGACATATGCTGATACCATTAACATATAAGTCTGGTCATAATAATCTGTACATATAAAACAATTAGACAAGTTAGATACATAGTTAATACGAAAAGAGTAACGATAGAAAACAAATTAGACAAGTTAGTTATTTATTAGTTAATACGAAAAGAAAAACATTAGAAAACAAGTTAGGTTAAAAAAATTCTTCACCTGTCATTCAGTTAATTATCCTTTCACTCACCTGCTCTTCAACTGCGTCTGAGAGTCTGTCAATGGCCATGTTTAGGGAGGAGCTGAGTTGTTCCATAGTGTCTTGCAGGCTGTCCCTCCTAAGAGAGCCCTGCATATGCCTGGAAATACATACAAACACACACCATTACACACCAGGAAGAGAAGAAAGGGAGGGAATTGGGCATGTTACCTTATGGCACACAGATGGTAAATTGGGCGACAGATGCTGGATTAAGTGTGTGTGTGTGTGTGTGTGTGTGTGTGTGTGTGTGTGTGTGTGTGTGTGTGTGTGTGTGTGTGTGTGTGTGTGTGTGTGTGTGTGTGTTCGTGTAACATAACATTTGGCTGAACGAAAGAAGCATAACAATCGCGCGCTCTCGTGTGTGTGTGTGTGTGTGTGTGTGTGTGTGTGTGTGTGTGTGTGTGTGTGTGTGTGTGTGTGTGTCATACTTCCACGAAGAAGCCATCTAAGTAAACGTGTTGACACAGCAGAGGGAACAAGAGGGAAAACACAGAGGGGGGTGGTTGGAGAGGGAAGGTTAGAGAAGGAGAAGGAGGAGGAGGAGAGGTGAGGAGGAGTGGAAGATGGTGAAGGATAAAAGGTCATGAGAGAAGAAAGGAAGAAAGCAAGACAGGAAAGAAGAAAGGATGGAAGGAAAGAAGGAAGAGTAGAATCACAACACCCATCCTACTTTCTCCACTAACTTTCTTTCTTTCACCTTAACTGACTGACTGACTGAGATGCATATTCAAGGTTTCTTTCTTCCCTCAATTCCACGACATCTATAACCACGTGCTATTTGAAACCTTGTATATTTTCCTCTATTTTCGTACCTCTGATTAAGCTGCAACCTTCGACATAACACATTCTTAGTCATACTGTAACGCAACTTCACTCTCTTGTTCTGAATCACCTCCAAGCATTGCCTTCAGATAGACAGCAGTTGAAAGTAAACAATAATGCATCGTGACTCAATACACCACACGCAGAACGTAACAAAAACAAAAGAAGGTGCAGGTTTCTTCATTTTTATTTCTTTCTGCAGAACCGACGGTGACGAAGAATCTTCCCAGAACATTTGAAGGTCAGTGTCGAGACGCAGCAAGGTGGACGAAGGTGAAGGGAAGGGAAGGAATGAAGAAAGAAAACGGGCGGCTGGAGGCGGTGGGCGGGCGGGCGTGGAGGGGGGGTGGGGGGGGCGTGGTACAGATGGTCACCAGGAACAAAGGAAAAAACTCTTTGCACTTTTCTTTACCTCCCATGATTACTTACAATGAGGTGGACAAAAAAAAGACAAATGGTTTCCTCGTATTTACTTCCTACCGCTGAAGATTACCTACCTACCTACAAGAGCGGAAGTGAGGTAGAAGGGGAAAGAAGAAAGAAAGAAAAAATTGCTCATTAGAAAAGATTTTATAATACCTAAAAAGAGAAATCGCTTCGTAGAACATGGAGGTAAAACTTCAACTTCCTCGAGGGTTCAAAAGAGAATTTCCGTGAGACTTCTACTCGCTCATGTGAAAGTAAGACTTCTCGTTAACACTTTACACATTGGTGGTGGTGGTGGTCACATTGGCTTTCTCCCTTGACCTTCACGACTTAGGAGGTCATGAGACACAGACCCAGACACACACACACACACACACTTCCTCAAGACATTTACACTTCCTAAACCTGCTTTTTTTACGGCATATTTACATTAACATTTGACTGAGCTGATGGTTCTCGCTTAAAAAATATGATGTGATGACTAACTTAATAATAAAATAATAATAATAATAACAAAAACAATGAATATAAGCATAAAAAAACACGTGGAACAACTAAACAACAATAACAACAGCAGCAGCATCAGAGGTGACCTACTCCCAGAGGTCATAAGGTCAAGCAGTCAACGCGAACCAGTTATGTGACCAGCGTTGCATGGCTCTGGGTAACTGAGTCCGTTTTCTCGGCAGAATGCAGTTACTATTCAAAGACAGGCTTACCCATATTAGCGAGAACTTTTTTTTATTCATACTCAATACAAGATTAAACTATCGTCACTTCAATTATTCAGTTTTAGTCCTGTTTGAATATTGTGTTTAAATTGTTTTTCTTTTGTTTAACTATTTATGTATGCAGTTGTCATGGGTTTTTTTTCCTTTACCGTGTTCTACCTTCTTTCTCTATCTCACTTTCTTTTTTTTTTGCGTGGTGGTGGTCGTGGTTACCTTCTTGTTTTTCATCCTGTTGTATCCTTTTATCGTTTTTTTTATTCAAGAGGTGAAATAACGGGATTTTTATAACTTTTTTAATGAATAAGTCTTACGTTCCAATATTCTCTTTACAATAAAATGACAACAAAGAAAGTGTACGATAAACATTAACATTTATTCGCAGCGTCGTTACATTATCTTATTTTCCCCTTCTAATACCACGTAATTAAACTGAACCGTTATAATTATGAATCTCAACCTCACAATTTAGCTTCATTTAGTGTGGGATGCAAGTCTAAAATGCATTATTACTGTTTTTATATCGCCCTTACATCCTGTCTGTCTGTCTGTTGGGTGTGGGAATGTGTGTGTGTGTGTGTGTGTGTGTGTGTGTGTGTGTGTGTGTGTGTGTGTGTGTGTGTGTGTGCATCCCTTCCTACATATACATACACCCTCTGTCGTGTTGAGCGGCGCTGTACTTCCTGTTTTTTGGAGTGAAACTTTCCCCGTCCTACAAAGAGACTCAGTACCCTCCACCCTACTACTACTACTACTACTACTACTACTAACTCCTCTACGCCCCTTCCCTTCCCGTGAACCGTCTAGCCCTGATCCTCCTCCTCCTCTAGTCCTGAGGCATGACCAAGAGGAGGACGTCTGACAAACAGTGATGTAGAGATAAACACAGCGAGATGGATGGACCCTAGTTTGAAAATAGTGCTTCTGTTTGAGTTTGTGTGTTCATTTAGCTGTTTTTTTTACTCTATCATTCCACTATAAGACATAAACCAATATAATTTTTCTTCACTCATTTCTATTAGCTGTTTATCAATTTCAGAGGACACTAAGGAATAATTAACTCGTCTCTCTATCTAGTTCTGTCTATCCTGTCTTATTTTACTATTCCTTAAGTCATATTCAGAAGCATAACACGTAAATACAATACAAATTCCATCTCCTCATTGAGTTAGCTGAGAGAGAGAGAGAGAGAGAGAGAGAGAGAGAGAGAGAGAGAGAGAGAGAGAGAGAGAGAGAGAGAGAGAGAGAGAGAGAGAGAGACGCTTATCCCGCATACAAATAAGTTAATGAAACAGAAGAGTAAGCCATTAAAACGAAGTACTCACACTCTCCTATCACTTAAATATATAAACAAATAAGAATTGAACCTAACCTTCCCTTCCCTCTCGCTCTCACCTTCACTCCCATTATTAACTTGCTAAGCCGAGTAAGAAGAGGATAATTGTTTTAACTCCTCACAAAAGACGAGTCAGTAAAATTCACGCAAAGAAATAAAAACATAAAATAAGATCATTGTTTTAACTCCTGACTAAAGACGATTCAGTTAAGATTCACGAAAATAGATAAAACATAATATACAATGTAATATAAACTTCTATCAACACGTATTATCAAATTAAATTAGTCTTACTTAACAAATTCAGACATAAAAAAATACGGCTTAATATGGAATAAAAAAAAATCGCTTAGCACATCAATTAACCAAAACGAGTTCAATCTATCACTACTACAGTTCACTAAACATCAAAAACATAATAAAACCGAAAGGCAACATCACAACACATCAACTACACGGAACAAATCACACCATAACATCATCCTCACCTAGTTTAGTCATCCTTACAACAAAGAAATGCAGAAGGAATCACGCTCATTAAACTAATAAGCATAGCAAGTAGAGTGAAAGACCCCTTCCTCCTCCTCCTACTCGTCTTCCTCATCCTCATCCTCCTCTCGACCTTCCTCATCATCCCATCCCCTTGACCTTTCTCTTTATCTAGCTACCTGACCTTCCTCTTTATCTAGCCAGGAATCAGGGCCAAGAGAGTGCTTCCTCACATCTGTCTGTCCTTAGAATGCCCGACTGTGCTATCTTTGACCTCTAATGGAAAGGAATATTTAAAAGTGTTCTTTTAGTTTTTGACTTTTTACTATTATATAAACTTCTTCGTTATTTATTGTTTTGTTTTGTTATTTCCCTGTTGTTTTTTTTCTTTATTTCTACTGTACACGTGAGTTATTGTTTGTTTTTTTCTCCTCTACATCCTTCCTTCCCTTCCGCGATAAAGTTATTCACCAACAAAGCGAGATAAGTTATAATGAAAAGGTAGTGTTGTTATTAATGGGAATAAAGACGTAAAGGAAATCCGGTGAACGTGTCGTGATTGTAAATGTAACCTACCTGCATACATACATAAGTATACATACATACATACACTATACATACATATATTATCATACGTAACAATAATAAAAAGAATATGCAGTTGTAAACATTCACTGCCACATACATACATACATATATAAACATATACTTATAACATGTACGTATGAATATCACAAAGAAGGAAGGAAGGAAGACATACAATAAATCACACACACACACACACACACACAGTTCCATCCATCCATCCATGCATCAATCACTTCCTATCAACCATTCAACTACCAATCCATCCACACAACACAACACACACACACAACCACAAAATCACACCACACCTATAACAGCATCAATCACATCTATCAACACATACACACAGGAACTAAAATATATAACCATGAATATAACAAAACCAAAACACTTACAGGTTGCGTTGATTTTGGAAGAAGGAGCCATCGAAGAATCTTGGGTCTCTCTCCTCTCCTAAGGCAGCGCAGGTTATGGCTGCCAACCAAGTCACTAACGCCAGTGTTTTCATGTCGTTTCGCTGCTGTCAGATTCTATACTGGAGTCAAGCTTCTCTGCTGCTGGTATATAATGGGTGGGGAGGCTGGTCTGGGGGGTGGAGAGGGGTAGGCTTAGCTAGGGAGAGGAAGGGAGGGAGAGAGGAACGGGAATGGAGAGAGAGGGGGTAGAAGGAGAGGGAGAGGGTGGAATGGGCGGTATTATAGTTGCCAGCGAACTTTCTTTCTGATTTATGTTGCCAACTGCAGTAATAAGGAAATATTTAACACTACTGAAGCTTGCTAGGGTTTAAAACGAAGTGCTGAGACATAGAGTGAAGGTAAGTTGATGTTTATAGTCAAGGTTTTGTTTATATTAACCTCACGAACTATATTAAGCTAGTATAGAGAGAGGAAAAGATGGTTGTGTCTGTGTGAATATAACTGATCCTCCCGTGGCTAACGTTGCCACTTCCTTATTATTGTCACTTACAGGAGCGAATGAGCCTTTCTGTCAGCCTTTCTCTGTCAGTGTCAGCCCAAGTAGAGGCCAAGGGTAAGGATGAGCGGTGGGACGGTGGTTTGCCTCGCCCCAAATGTTCCGTTGACAGCTAGAACACTATGGTTTGGTGTCACGGGTGAACGTAGAATTTTTTTTATCTATTTTTTTCCTTTATTTTTTGTGATGAGTTTTAATTGATAGCTTTTGATATACACGGAGTAAGATTAGTCTAGAGTGTATTTCGTTTTTTTCATTTACGTCTCAGATAGAAACAACGGTAAAAAATATAAGACACGCCACAAAGATAAACAAATCACTCAAAGAATAAACGCAAGAAAGTGGAGTAAATTGGATCACAGGGAAAAAAAAATGTAATAGACTAGATTGAGGTTTTCCGAGCAGATGTTGAAAATTAATCTTAGTTGAGCAAACAACTGTATCCTTTCCTACTCCGTCTTCTCCTCCTCCTCCTTTTACTTCTTCGTTTTCATTTATCTCTACCTCCATCTTATGTACAATCTTCTATATATGTTATCTGCTAGACTTTACAATCCTTCCTAAGTCCCGTTAATCAATCACACATAAATATAAGGAGGGTTCAGAGGGAAACCGTATACACGCGTCGCCGCTCTTGTCATTCCGCTCCAAAAGTTTATGGCGCCGCAGAGGAAACACAATGGCGCGAAAACTGTGATCTTCTCTTGTCATCTTCACCTTGTTCTTTCTTTTCTAACTATGAAGACGACTTGAGTTTATTTATTCAGTAGTATAGACAAGGTTATTTTTTTTTATTATCTCTCTCTCGGGCGCGCAAAGATGATTTTTTCCCCTATAATAAGAGGTTCTAACAATGTCTCCATCTCCTACCGTTTGTCTGCCTCAGAAACAAAAAAAAACTTTACTTTATTTTCTCTCTTTACTCTGCTACGGTATAACGCAGTCCAATTTGATCACGTAGTTTAGTGGCGGACTGAGTTATGATTTAGCCTTACATGGCCATCTTTTTCGTATCATAACAGTGTTTATAGAGCAGTCACGTAGTTTTTGTTTAGTAGGTAAGCCCAGGGATGGTTATTTAGATTATGGGTGTATTGTGTGTCTTCTTATAATGATGTAATGGGAACTGTAGAGAGGCGGAGAGAGAGGGAAGAAAGAAAGAGAGAAGAGAGATTTCACCGCCACCAGGAAAAATTATGTTGTCAGACACAAACGATGGTACGAAAGATAGTAATAGGGGATGTAAGTCACCCTATAAAGGTTTCTCTCCTCCTCTATTCAATGTTATGTATCTTCCTTTATACTACTTTTGTTACGGTAAATGAGAACTTTCTGAATAGCACAATGATAGATATAAGTTCACTGAAATATATCTTTGTCGTTAAAGTAGATGGTGTCCTCTTTTTGTAGACTTTAAATAGATAGGCGTGGAATAATGACCGTGGTATAGTATTAATTTGATCCCTCACGAAGGTTACTGCAGCCCTACATAACCACTCATTCTTACCATGCACTACTTATTAACGTAGAACTGAAACCAGAATGCAGCTAAACAATAAATAATTCATTAAAGTACTCTCTAACCTCATGAAG
Organism: Metacarcinus magister; assembly: GCA_029783475.1. Lineage (NCBI taxonomy): Eukaryota > Metazoa > Arthropoda > Malacostraca > Decapoda > Cancridae > Metacarcinus > Metacarcinus magister. Next base: position 705,150 of record JAPQNM010000029.1, on the reverse strand, counting down.
ATTACATACAAGAGAGAACGAGTATGATAGATAAACAAAAGAACATCATAACTTAATACACTCCAAGTTGTCACACTGAAACTGACTCTCACGTGACAGTTAGCTACGTCTCGTCGGTCGTCACACTCAATAAACCTGTCATTATTACACTCAGTTCTCCTCCACACTTAGACACACCCTTTTGTGGTTCTCAGAGGCTGCCACAAGCCATACAATCACCACAGAACAAGAACACACGATCACCCGTCCCTGTTAAGCACTGTACGTGACAACAATGCAGAAAGTTTGGGTTAAGATCACACTGCTAACGTAAACATACACGTTATTTACTCTTATCGGACATTGACAAACTTTTTTTTATATACTGAAGGGTGCTAGGAATATTAGTGATTACATACCAGGGGAAGATAATCCAGCATAGTGTGTAGTGTGTGGAAAATAATAGTATTTCTCAGGTTGTGTTGCACGGTTTGGCGGGAACCTTGCCGTCTGGAGTCAGCACTCAGCTGATGCATGTAAACAAACTTATCTATGACGATATAATTACCTCGTTAAGATGATATTAATTACTGATGATTAATTAACTTCCTTGTCCCTGTTTAATTAAAGGAAATTATATAATAGCTTAACTAGCCTCCTGACTAGCACAGAGTTAGCGCGCTGGCCTTGCATTCGCTTGGTCGGCAGATCAAGTCCCCGCCCGGGCTCGTGATGCTTAAACTGTTTACTGGGGAGGAACTGCTGTGGTCGGGCACCACAGTGGTGCAACGGTGGTCCACCATGGCTGTGAGGCATAGACCTCTAAACAAAACCTAGTAAAATCTAGTAAACCTAGTATTGAAAAGCATAAGACTTTAAGAGTCATCGTTGTAATTTGCCAAGGTTAACAATCATATAATTAGACTTGTTGTATTGTACCTGTCACTAACTTGCATTTATAATTAATTGAATAGGATAATAAAGTGGCTCCTAATTGAAATGAAGAGGAAAACTTGTAGGCTTTCCATTGTAATTTGGTAACATTAACGACAGCCTCAGAGGGATTACTAGGCTGTACCTGTCACTCATCTACCTGTTCTTACCGCGTTGTCTGTCTGTCCGTGTTTACCGTTACCTTTACGACTAGATTATCCACTTGTCTCTCCCTCGTACCAACCACGATAAGGACCAACGTGATGGAGGATTAACTTACGCATTATGTGGAAAAATATTTGATACACGAAATCATATTTAGATCAGTTTTATACTTATTATTTTGAGAACTATACGTATTATGTTTTGAGGAATAAAAAGTCAGTTTGTATTATAACTTTTTTTTCGTTTATTCTATACACATTCAGAGTAACTAAAAAGAAACTACATAGTATACACAATCATGTTTTATTGAAGAAAGTCTTACAATTAGGTTTGTTAATATTACATTATACATATATTTGACAGAATGTATTTTTATTCACAGTTTTGAGCGGGACGGCGGGTGTCAATGGACTTTTCTTCTCTCTCTCTCTTTTTTTTGTATTAATGTAAGCTAAGTATACATACACAACTCTCTCGCGCGCCTCAACTGATATCGTATCTATCCACTATGCAAATTATGTATAAAAAATGATAAAAACAAAATATATTCCCTCCCACACGTCCGGGAACTCAGTAAGGAAATGCACGCACACACACACGTACGCACAAACACACACACACACACACACACACAGGTCCATTAGTATCATTTCCTATCATGAATAAATAGTATGCAACAGGAGAAAAGAGTGCAACGTGTATGTATAAAAGAATGGCTGTAGAAGGCACACACACACACACACACACACACACACACACACACACACCTGAGTTCAACAAAATATCTCTCTCACCGAAACATTACTATTATTATTTCCACGTATATAAATTCTGAGGCGGGAACGATGCGGGTCATCTTTACTTCACCTAAACTTCAGTAACTTCAGATGACGGCTCCTTCCCCGCCTCCCAGCCAGCTAACACTCAAAATAATACACTAAATACCCCCACAAAATAATAATAAAAAAATAATCAACCCTTCGTTTCACATTCCTACTTAAATCACACATAGAGAATTCCTATTATGAGTATTAATTGCACAAGGGAGAGAGCAGCTTATGGTATAGAAATTATATTAAATGAGTCTCTGCTGCTATTTATGGAAGGCGTCTTAGAAACAAGTGACGATCGTGGTTAATGGCTGATATGTAGAAGATAATGCCATGTTTCTGTAAGTTGATAACGTAATACTCATTGAAGAAGGATAATAATAATGGTTTTAGCTATTTGTGTTCCTTATGTGAGCACCTCTCTCTCTCTCTCTCTCTCTCTCTCTCTCTCTCTCTCTCTCTCTCTCTCTCTCTCTCTCTCTCTCTCTCTCTCTCTCTCTCACATTCATGTTTTCAACGGGCCTGGTCATCACTGTCTCCTGTCTCATCTTTATCTGTTGAAAAGAAACAAGTAATGATGATGATGATGATGGTTGTGGTGGTGGTGGTGATGAGGGAGAGGAAAGTTTATTTGGCTAAGTTGAAATGAAGGTAATTAGTTAAGAGTATATATATATATTTTTCTTTCCCAAGTCTCGTGTAAATTAAGTCACCAATTTGATTTATAAAAAGGAAAATGGAAAAACAGGAAAAACCAAAAAATCTATAACCAAGATATTTCTTAACTAATTCAATTTTTTTATGTGTGAACTATAAAGGAAATGTATCTAGATCGTCCAAAAGAAATGACTAAATAAATAAACCTTTCACTATTACCAACTAGAGAAATTAACTTTAAAATCAAAATCACTTACAAAAATTTCCCTTTTTGTTAGTACAAGAATTAGAATGAAGTGAGAGTAGGAACACAAAATAATAATTAACCTTTACTTAACTCATTATCAAACACCTGCATGCACACCTGAGAGAGAGAGAGAGAGAGAGAGAGAGAGAGAGAGAGAGAGAGAGAGAGAGAGAGAGAGAGAGAGAGAGAGAGAGAGAGAGAGAGAGAGAGAGAGAGAGAGAGAGAAATTAACTATTTAGCACCCAAGAGGGACATGCAGAGTAATTACCTAACATGCCAGGTGCAAAACAAGACAACTAGAGTAAAAAAAAACCGAGAGAAAAAAAAATACAGATAAGAACACAGGTAGAATTACTTTTCCATCATCAATGCAAGTGTAAGGAAAGATAAAGCGTCTTGGTGTACAGTCCATTTGAAGTCCGATAACTTTGTATAGGTTTGTGTATTTACGTCTAAAAAGTCTAAGTCATCTACGGCAGCACCCATCGAGCATAGATAGATAGCACTGCGTTGGCGCCAAGAGGTCAGAGAATGTCAAGCTGGTAGATCTCAACGGCTCTTACACCCTCACACACCCACACACACACACACACACACAGACACACACAAAAAAACAGTCACACACGCATTCTTTTTTTCTTCGTCTCATTCTCTCTCACTTTCTCTCCGTCTCTCATCATTCTAAAGCGTCTCAGTGTGCAGTTTTTATCCTTTCTCTCTCATTCTCTCATCATTCTAAGGTGTCTCGTAGTGCAGTTTTTTTTACACATGCATCTCATTCAGTGGTTATATCAATACAACACACAAATAAACATGCAATCTTTGTGATACAGAATACAGTACACACAAGCTGACGGACATGCAGCGAGTGAGTGATGAGTATTCGATTCATCCTCTATGTATATATATTTTGTAGGGGGGTGTATATATATATGAGTGTGTTTGTTTAAAAAGTCACAGTATACATTCAGTTGCTGTAATCATGCTATGTATACTCTCCTTAACTTCTTTCTGGGTAATCCACACTCGAAACTCATAATACATACACGTGCTTGAGAGATTACACCATAACTCGTTCAGTGCATGTTTATATACACTGATAAACACTTATTATTTCGTTCCTCGCATGCAAAACACACACGCTAAGCACATTATTTTTCAGCCAGCCAGCCAGGTTTCCCTTCTCTCTTCCCTTGCTCAGTCCTCCTCACCTTTCTTGCCCTGATAAGCGTGTTTGCGGAGGCGGTCGTAGAGGTCTTCCTTGTTGCCGTAGATGGAGGCGTTGGAGCGAGCCAGGCTGTTCCCGGCACCATTCTGGAAGCCAGCTGATTGGGGGAGGTGAGGTTAGTTAGTTGGGGTGTTTTAAGACGGTGGAGGCATGCAAACAAGGCTTAATATTATTGTTTTGGTATTATTAGTAATATACATAGTTTACATAAATATATTATGACTATTTAGTTTAACATGCAGTAGAGATAATTCGTATGTATAACTATTTTATCATTGTTATCATTACTTTGTGGTAGTCTTTGTACATAGCTTGGGAATTTATTGAACAGAAACAGAGTACAAGTTATTTCTTTTTATGTTGTTGAGAGAATACAGAATGAGTATGAAACGGTAATGAGAGAATATATGTATGGATGGCACTCAAGACTTAAGACTAAAGGTAGAGAGAGGTGAGGTGGGATTCAGTCAACTGTATCAGTCAACTTATAGTTAACTAACAACAAACACATGCATGATACTGACTGATAGAAAATACACTGTCTCCCTGCCACTCAGTCAATCAGTCAGTCAACCAGTCGTGAAACAAAACTAGACTGATTAAGAACACTAACAGTCAGTCAGTCAGCTGGGATAGACTGACTGACAAAGAACACTAAGTCAGTCAGTCAGTTGTGATGAATGCAAGGGAAACAAAACTAGACTGACTAAGAACACTAACAGTCAGTCAGTTGGGATAGACTGACTGACAAAATACAGGATAAATGACTCATAACACTTCCTCCCAGTCAGTCAGTTAGTCAGTCAGCTGGGTGTGAAGAATGCATAAACAAAGATTGACTGACTGACAATGAACACGAAAACTGACTCATTACACATCCTTCAAGACAGTCATTTAGTCAGTCAGTAGATGAGTCAGTGAGAGGAGGGAGTGGAAGGGCAAGAGTAGGGTGAGGCCACAGCCCTTCAAGACATACTCTTCATGTAAGTTTCATTGTAGAAGTTAGGCATCTCCCAGGCATCCTCCTCGTCGTCGTAGTAGTGGGCGTAGGTGGAGTGGTGGGAGGGTGCGATGCTCTCTGCGTAAGGCGCCGGGGCTCCGTAGTAGAAGTTAACCTGTAGATGAATAGTTTGTTAGAAAGATACTGTGTGTGTGTGTGTGTGTGTGTGTGTGTGTAAAACTGAGATGATAATGTAGCAATAGACACATTTAATTTACTTATATTCACACTACTATTACTACTACTATTACCCAAATTGCTGTCATACTGTCCTCAGACGGTACTTACAATGTTATATATAATATGTATTTGAGGCTGTAGACTCTCTCGTTCTCAACATATTCAAGAGAGAACATAAACATTCGAGGCGTCGCTATAAAAAATCTAAAAACCTACACCAAATAACGGGTAAGAGGCAGTCCATCTTAGCCTCCATAAAGCCTATTGGCCACTGCATCTTCCTTTACCTGTGAGCCGTTGGGGTCTACGGAGGGTTGGGCGAGGAAGCTCTTCTTTGGTTCCCTCTTCCTGGTGGCTCGGATACAGATCATCCAGACAAGCAACACGATCAAGATGAGGAACACGACAGCACCAGCGATGCCGCCAGCAATGTACGTGAAGTCACTCTTAATCTGTGCAGAGAAGGAGAGTTAAAGGAGGTCAGGGTTAAGTTAGTGTTGCCGTTATTTGGGAAGGTGCTGTAATGTATTTTGTTTTTTTATTTTGAGATGGTTAAGTAAAGTTTGGTTGTTATTGATGGGCTGATGTGTCTAAAAATGAGACAATTCTCTCTCCACCCAACACTCACGTGACACTTGTTGCCGGTGAAGGAGCCGGAACACACGCAGTAAGGTTCACCATGCTCATCCTTCTTGCAGACGCCGTTGTTTTGGCAGAAGCCTTCACACTTATCTGAGCAACACAAACACAAAACAATGATTAGTCTGATGTAGCTTGTATTCAATGGGTTAAGGTGTTTACTGAGCTCACCAGCTGTCACCTGGGCCTGAGTAGCTGTTCCCTGTGTACTCACCTAGGCAGTGTTCTCCGGTGCCGTTGAAGCCAGGCTTACACTGGCAGATGAAGTCGTTGGTTTTGTTGATCAAGAGACAGATCGCGTTGGGGTCACACAGCATCTGTTCTCCGTGCACCTCGCAGGGGTTGGAACATTCCTCCAGGGAGGTGGCGCCCACTTCACGGGTGGAGGTGTCTTGTGGACAGTCAATGCATGAGGTTTGCAGTGCTTCGGGCTGGTAGGTGCCCTTGGGACACTTGAGACACTCGTGCACGCCGTTGAGGCTGGATAGGAAGGTGCCGGCAGTGCAGGTTGGTAGTGAGCATTCCTCCATGGTGGAGGCGCCGGGGCCCAGGGTGGTGCGGTCCTGTGGGCAGGGTACACAAGCGGCGTGGATGCCCTTGGTGCGGTACATGCCACGCTGGCACGGTTCACAGGGTCCGGTCTTGCCCAGCTGGAGGCCAGACTCACACTCCTCTCGGCACTCTGCAGACGACACGGCCTCCCTGGTGCGTGTGGTGAGGCCTCGGTCACACCGCACGCATGAGAACTTGCCTTCTTCAGACTGGAAGTAACCATAGCCGCAGGAGCGACACACGCCCATCTCATCGTCAAAGTACCTTCCAGCAGCGCACCGCTCCTGACACTCGCCTACAGAACGGGCGCCAGTGTTCTTAGTGACGCCTGCACGTCCGGCGCGTTGTGGGCATGGTTTGCACGCCACCTGTCCAATCTCGTTCTGGTATGATCCTTGGTCACATGGCATACAGATTCCGGTTTCCAGCTTGTAGTAAGAGCCCGTGGCACAGTCCACACACTCACTGCCAACCACAACCTGGACCACAACAACACACATGGTTAATCAACACCTCAGATGCAAACATGACCACACGAACAGTCACAAACACACAGAATACAAACAAACCACAGCAGCAAACAGTGTCCAGCCTGACTCACCTTGCCGATGGGACACGAGTACTGTGACTCCAGCAGGAGGGAGGACGGGTCTGGCACCACGTTGGGCAGGGCATCGCGCACGTCAAACTGATCTTCCTCCAGGATGATGGATTCGATAATCTGTCTCACCGTGGACTCCACCTGCGCGTCTGTGGTCTGGATCGGGTCACTACACGCCGAGGGGAAGGGACGCAACACAGGAACAGTTAATATAAATGACTATCATTCCTCACACTTACACCAGAGATGTTATGGCAGAAAAAAAATACAATCTAATTTAAGAATGCTGCATTTAGATTCCCTTTACGAAGTTCTTTTTAAATTTATGGTTCAAAACACGTACTTTAAGAGACAGTGAAGAAGCTTATCTTACTGTGATGTGTTCTGGTAACAGTGATCATACATGGTTCAAACATGATGCAATATTACAATAAACATAATATCACCTTGTAAGTTTAACTGTAACTGTAAGTATAACTGTAAATAGAGTTGTGTTAATAAATGCACATATACTGTAAGCTTTATCAGTGTGGAGCGGACAGGAGAAAGAAGGCGGCGGAAGGGAAGGAAGGAGGGAAGCATTGAGGGATGTTCACTGTTCACGCGATTACCAAACAAGTTCAGTAAGCACTCTTGCCTCACAGTCACATCTTCAGGCCGCTCACCACATGAACACTGCACAACACACACGAGAACACCGCACAAGCCAACTATACAAGGCTGTGAGATGCAGTAGAAAGAGCTACTGAATAACGGGGTGTAAAGGAGTACCAGAGGGCGGGAAGCTAAAGAAGTTACGGTCACCATCTCTACTATCTCTCTACCAATTAAAACCTTCCTTCTACTTTTCTAACCAATCACCAGTGTTCTTACATCACCCCAAGCCTCCAGGTATCCATATCAGGTGCAATATATAGTTAATTTAGTCCTTAAGAAGCGTGAACATATAAATTGCAACACATATATATGATGAATAAATGTGTTGCGATAATGTTCTATATGATTAAGTGGTTTTATTTTAGTGTTTCTATTCATCTATTGTTTTTAATACTTTATATATATCTAGTACTAAAGCATCGCCTCCCAGCACCATTTTCTATGTATTTATAATGCTATGTTTTCAAAGCAAAGCGTGTTTTTATTATTTTTTGTTTTTACAGTAGCGATAAAAAAATAGATGAATAATAAAATGATAAAAAAAAATACTATACACACTATGAAACAAAATAATAATAAATAAAAAATATATATAGTAGATAGAACTATACACATTGTACTACATATACCCATAAATAGTAATAAAAATAATGAAAATAATAATAATAATAAAAAATTACTTGAAAATATTTATACACGTGCTTAACTAAAAAATAAATTAAGGGTGTTCCAAAAATATCTAAACTAGGGTGAGAAATAACTAAAAAAATAATAATAATAATAATATAAAAAACTACAATTTAGTAGGCTCGTTTTTATACAGTCCAGGCGTCTATAAAATGCTATTATATATTATAGTTAGTGGTGCTTCATTTTCTTTTAATTTTTTTTATGGGAGACTAAACTCTTACTTCTTGGACTGAAAGGACACTTTCAGGTTATACTGGTAAGCCTGATCTGTGTCCCTCTTCTGGCGCGCCTCGCTGGGGGGGAAGGTCAGGTCAGGTCAGGTTAGGTCAAAGGAGAAAGTCAAGGTCAAGGATGTTATTTGTGACTCGATCTATTTTTGTTGTGTTCCACTCTCTCTCTCTCTCTCTCTCTCTCTCTCTCTCTCTCCTCTCTCTCTCTCTCTCTCTCTCATCAGTGTTTTTAGTTTAGTTTTATGATGTAAATTAACTTATTTTAGATGTTTTTAAGGCAGTCGATGAGGGACTTACGTGTAATTTGATGTTTTGATGTTTTCTGAGATGCATTTTTACCATTTAACAAAGCTGTGTAACGTGTAATGTCATTCATATCAAATACATTTAAAATTATACCAAAAACCAAATATACTCGTACCAGACACGCTTTTGACACTTACTTGACCGAGGGGAAGGTAATTTTGACCTCGTATACGTCATCACTTTCTGGGGTAGCTTGACGTCTCTCCCTGTTGACATCAGCGTTTCTGGCAATTCTGTTCCTCCTTGAGCAGTCTACGAGAACGTCAAGGCCATTGCATTTCCCGCTCGAGGCTGTGGTGTCAGTGCAGAAGTTCCAGCGGGAGTTGAGTTTGTTGAGAGCCTGATGAAGGGGAAGGAAAGAGGAGGAGGGTGGAAAGGGAGGAGAGGGTAAAAGGAAGGGAATTGTTAGGTTAATGGTTGTTTTGGTGGAGTGTGTATGTGTGGGTTGTTATGTTATGTTATGGTTGAGTCAATACACTACCACCTACGTACAAAGTTAGGTTAAGTATAGTACACAAAAAAAATTATGACGGATACAACAGTAAAATATAAGTTGTTTAAAACCCAAAATATCCACAATGATTAATACAAGTAATTAAATACTGTAATAACATTAACTAAACCTTAACTAATCACACCAAGTACTAAAAGATGCAAGGAATTTTACTGCATTTGAAAAGTTATATAGATAGTTTTCATTCAGTATTTTTTAAGATTATGTCGTCATCCCTTCTCTCATACTCACATGTCTGATTCTCTCACTGAGCACGTTCTGGCCGGCAGCGTTGCAGATGACGGAGGATGGGAATTGCATGTTGATGTTGAAGACCCTTTGTGCAGGAGTGGATGGAGCGCAGGCAGGGTACACCATCTGAGTTGTGGGATCCTCCGTGGGACGCCAGAAGCCTTCAGCCCCGCAGGTGTAGAAGTCTGGCACCTGTTGGAAGTGTGGGTTAATAATAATGAGGAGGTGGAAAAGGAGAAGAAAAAAAGAAGAAAAGACACTCACAATGTATTGAAAGTGTTGAATATAAAAATAAACAGGTACGTACGCATACAAATAGTAAATGAATAAATAAATAAAAACCACTAATCCTTCCTTACCTGTGTGCTGAACTTGAGTCCTTCGTTACATTCAATCTTGCACACCTTGAACCGGCCTCCGGGACCCCAGTCAGTGCAGCGCTGAACGCCACCTACGGGATCCTCCAGCTTGGGGCAGAAGTCTTCCAGTACATAAACCTTGAAGTAACATGAGCCAGCGTTCCCTGCAGCATCGTAAGCCACCCTAGCCACGTCGTAGGTGCCCCAGGAGAAGGCCTGAAGGAGGAAGAGGACGGAGTGAGGTAAGGTAAGGAATTTGAAGTTTTTTACAGTGTTGGTTAAAAAACTTTGGGTTTTTAGCAGAATAGAGTGAGGTGAGGTAAGGGATTTGAAGTTTTTACAGTGTTGGTTAAATAACTTTGTGGAATTTTAGCAGAACTTAAGTATACATCAACTCTGTCTTAGCTATAGAGGTGCAGTATTTACCTGGCCTGGAGAATAGCCGGACTTGTCAATATGGTTTGTAATTCCAATGTTGTCGGTGAAGAGTGGTTCATCCCAATCCACCACAGCAGAGCCATTATGAGTAATGACCCACATGTCGCCAGGGCAGTGGTCGACGCGGGGTGGTGTCTTGTCCCTCTCCAGCACCATGCAGTCCCTAGTGTACCCCGGAGGACACAAGTACTGGCCGCAGGTGGATGGTCCGATGCGCTCCACATTGCCTTGTACCTTGTCGTAGCCGGACCAGCGGAGGAGCAGCCCATCGAACATTACGGGAGAGTTCATGCAAGAGCGAACCTGTGTGGAAGGATGGTAAAGGGTCATGGTGAGGGAAGGGGTACTGATATATTTATTTTTTGGGTTGAAATAGGACTATGGCTGATTGAATGTTTTTGTAATGCATTTTTGTGTCTATAATTTTTTTTTGTGATACTACCATATAGTTCAAGTCAGTACATTATATAAGATAGGATTTTTATAAGTAGTAAAGCTTTTTTTCCATGTACCATCTTGGGAATCTCTGCCCTGAAGTCAAGTGGTCTGTTCCAAGCGTTGAGACGAGCGATGCGGCCGTGGAAGCCTCGCTCGTTCTTGTAGCCACTAAATTCAGACTCCACTGCGCCCAGCGTAACCCAACCACTGTGAGGGAAAGCATCACGTGTATTAGAAAGTTGCAGCATTGGTGGAAAATGTAAGACAATACTGCAAATGAATACAAACTGATATCCCGTCTTGTTCACTAATAGTACTTCTAACCACCGGCTTTGTATGGTCAATGCCTCGACCACGGAATGAAAGAATAAACACCACGCCGCAGGTACTCACTACATGGGCAGGTGTCGACCTTCACCGAATTTCTCGACCTGAGCCACAACCACAGCGTCGGTGGTGAGTGTGAGGGTGCCTGCTGGGCCATCCCACACTAGTGCCACGTGATGCCATTGACCATCGTTCACTGGGATGTTGGTGCGATACGTCACAAACTCTTTGACATCCTCAAAGAACTCAATGGCGAGTCCCGTGTTAGTGGCTTGTAGCAGCACCCGCCTGTTGGCCGGAACGTAGGGGCTCCTGTGTGCAGGGAAGAACATAAGGGAAAGTGAGGAAGAGAACGGTAAAGACCTGCAAAAAGTATATCAAGGAACACCAAGTGACTATGTGCCTCAGTATGCCGCAGTGTTTAGTCAACATTTCCAGTGTGAATATAACTGTCATCTCAGATAAGACATTGTACTTCCACACAAAATACAGTGACTCAATTGTAAACTTACGAGACAGAGTAGAGTGTGAAGATGGTGCCAAGGTCATCCTGGACAGCAAACTGTGCCCAGAAGGCGAGGGTAAAGGAGGTGGCTTCGCCCAGCTCGAAGGGCGTGGCTAGGGATGCGCTGGAGGCTTTGCTTTCATCGTTAATGTATAATTCATAGTCAATGTTGATGACTTTCCTGCAGTCCTCACCAGTGAGGTTAAATGGACACTTGCAATAGAAGTCATTCGTGAGGTCGATGCAGGTTGCTCCCGGCGGGCAGGATGTCTGGGTGCAGTCCATGATGTCCTCATCACAGTGGGTGCCAGTGTATCCTGGTGGACACACACACTCGTACCCAGCACCACGGTCCACGCAGGTGGCACCGTTCTGGCACAGTCCAGCCTCGCATGCGTCAAACTCATACTGGCAGCCCACGCCGGTGTAGTCCCTGGAGCAGGTACAGTTGAGGCCGGAACCGAAGTCCTGGCAAGAGGCACCGTTCATGCAGGGATTGCCCACACACCTCTCAGGAGTCACCTGACAACGTTTGCCATCAGTGCCAGATGGACACACACAGAAGTAGTCTTCGAACAGGTTGATGCACTGGGCAGCGTTGAGGCATGGCAAGCCTTCGCAGCCTCCGATGTCACTCTCGCATCGTTTCCCAGCCCAACCCGGCTTGCAAGTGCATGAAAAGTCGTTGACGCCGTCGGTACAGATGGCGCTGTTCATGCAGGGGTTGGAAGAGCACTCATCAATGTTATGCTCACAGAACTCGCCCTCGTAACCTGCGTTGCAGCGACAGCGGAACATGTTGTCCAGGTCGAGGCATTTGGCGGTGCCCTCTGGATTGCATGGATTGCTGATGCATTCATCGATGGACGCCTCACACTGCAGCCCCACGAAGCCTGGCCGACACTCACAGGTGAAGCCGTCCAGTTCATCCACACAGGTGCCACCGTTCTGGCAGGGATCGGAAACACAGTCGTTGATGGTATGCTGGCAGGTGCTGCCTGTGTAGCCAGTGTCACACGCACACCTGTACCCATCCACATGGTCCAGACACTGACCACCGTTCATGCACGGCTTGGAGGCACAGTCGTCATCGTTGATATCACACTCTTCACCAGACCATCCTGGGTGACAGATGCATTCATGTTCAAAGAATCGGTCCACACAAATACCATTAGCACAAGGTGAAGGCTGGCACAGGTCCACCTTGATGTGGCACCGTTTGCCGGTGAAGCCGTGGGGACAGTCGCAGCTGAAGTCATACACGAGATCGGTGCAGTTGGCGTCCAGAAGACACGGAACGTCAGCACAGTCGTCGATGTTGGTCTCACAGAGACGACCTTCCCAGCCAGGCTGACACTCGCAGCGGAAGCGTCCCTGTTCTAGTGGCACGCAGAAGGCGTCATTGGAACACGGGTTACCATTTTCCGTGCATGGGTTGAGAGTGATGTTGCAGGCGGGACCTGTATACCCGGAGCGGCAAAGGCACTCGTAGGAGTTCCTGCCGGGGTTATCCTTACACATGGCACGGGCAGGGCAGGCATCCTCCAAACACTCAGTCTCTTCATCCTGACACTGCTGTCCTGTGTAGCCATTCCTGCAGTCACAGCGGTACCCTTGCGGCAGGTCAACACAGACGCCACCGTTGTAGCAAGGCTCCGAGGCACACTCGTTCACATCAACCTCACAGAACCTGCCGGTGAAGCCTGCGGGACAGTAGCACTGCACCTGGTGTTGTCGTGCCAGACACAGTCCACCGTTCTGACAGGTGCCGTCTGTGCAGGTGACAGACTGACAGTCGCGAGGGGTGGTTGAGCCAATGTTCAGGGTGCGGTTGCTGGTTTCACACTCCCGGCAAGACGTGCGGCCTTCAAATGGCTGGTAGAAGTCAAGGGGGCAGAGGGCGCAGGGTTCTAGGCCGGTGTCAGAGTAGGCGCCGGGGCGGCACTTACGGCGACAGAGCTGTTGTGAGGAGGTGGCGGCGGCATAAGTGTAAGTGTCAGGAGGACAAGCCTGGCATTCCTTGAAGCCATCCACGGGGGGTGTTTCTGTGTAGGAGTTGTGGGGACAGTTAAGGCATGGCACCAGGCCGGTGGGGGAGTAAGTTCCATAGCCACAGACGGGCACACAATCCAGCAGGGCCTTGCTGCCTTCATGACGTGTGTAGGTGCCGGGCGAGCACTGCTTGCACGAACCCTGGCGACTCTCATCCTGGTAGAATCCTCGTTTGCATGGGGAGCACATGCCCTCATCCTGGGGAGCATAGGTTCCCGCGGGGCAGTGCAGGCAGCGGGGCACCACAGTGGTCTCCGTGTTAAGCACTTCACCCACGTTGCAGGTGAAGCCGCGCGTCACGTTAGAGTGTAGGGCGCGCATGGGTGGGCAGGCATTGCCAGCTGAGGACAGGCTGAGGAGTGGTTCGATCACAGCTGAGGTGGAGGGTACACTTAGATCAAAGATGAGGGCTAGCGTAGAGCCGCACAGGTCGTACAGCTCCTTCTGCTTCACCTCCGGCGTGAGGCGCACCACATACTCCACGGTGACTACATTCTCCTCGGTCAGGTCCAGACGCGTATCATAGAATACTAGGTCGATGGCAACGTTGAAAGCGGCAGAACATCTACCAGAAAGCACTCCATTGAGGCTCTCGTAGTACTGCTCCAGCAGGGACTTGTACTGTGACAAGCAGGTGGGCTGCACGGCCCCATTGGCGCGGTACACAACATCGGCCACCACATCGTAACTTGCCTGCTGTGTGTCTTCACTGACGCAGTCTGGAACAACGCGGGTTGGCTGCCATGATTGTTCCTGCTTGCACGTGAAAGCCTTGTCGGGCATGTTGTCGGTGAACCTGAAGCCAGTATCACAGGTAGCCACACACTGCACGCCTTCACTCACGTCTGGAGCACAGTTGAGTCGCCCGTTGGCTGGTGGCTTTAGTTCCCACTCGACACATGCTGTAGCTTGTACAGCCACCTGGAAGCTGCATGCAGCTGTGTTGCCTGATGGATCGGTAGCAATAACACTAACGTTCTCATAGCCTCCCACCCTGATCAGTGCCACTTCAGGTCGCACCTGCAGTTGATACTCTCCGCTGTTGTCACTCACATTGACGCTGGAAAGTGTGATGGTCGAGTTGAAATTAACGCGGTAGTTCTCCTGTTGCTCTACCAGCTCAATGACGTAACTCTGTGGGCACGTGAGGGCTGGCGGGGTGTTATCTGGCACCGTGATGTTGATCTGGCAAATAGCAACGTTTCCGTCGAAGTCAAAAGCAAGATACTCGACCATCATGTCCTCGAGAACATACCTGGGTAGTGCGAATCCAGCGGGGCGCACCTCGGTTCTGGCAATGCTGCCGGAATTGTCAAAGGCAGTGGGTACCGTGAAATTGACAGATTGGTAGCCGTCCACATTCTTCTGCACTACAATGGGGTTAACAGGACAGTCAGCAAACTGTGGCGGCTCGTTATCGACGCACCACGGGTAGCCCATGTCGAAGCCAAGCAGACGCTGGCTGGGCGGCTCGTCTTGGCAGCCCATTAACTCAAACTTGAGACAAGGGTTCTTATCGTAGCTCACAATGCCCAGGATAACAAAGCGTGCCTTAACCACAGTGGGCAGCGTGATCATAGCCAACTCACCGTAGTTACCGGGGTCCCGCGCCGTCAAGTTAAAATTTGGGTAATACACGATGTAGTTGTCTGCCTCGTTCTCCTTATAGAAGAAGCGAATCTCTGTAGGCCGTCCTACCACGTCGTTGGTGATGACGCCCTTCACCAGCATGGCCTTGACGCGGTGCACTACGCCCAGGTCCACGGCCACGTAGGTAAAGGCTTCCTGTTGGCCACACCATCCAGTGGCTGAGTTGAGGCGGATGTTGAAAGCCTCGTAGTTGATTCGCTGTGAGGTGGCGTTGATGGCAGACGATGGGATGATGCCAGAAGTGATACCGATGGGTGCCACCACGCGGCACTCCGGCTCCCGCACACAGGTGATGGGGTCATCCGTGATGGGAATGTACCCTTGACGTGTGCACTGGAAGCTTACCTTGGAACCTTGCTCATAGCTGTTGGCGATCTGCACGCCCTCAGGGGGGTGGCCAGGGTCGGAGCAGACGGGACCCTCACAGCGCAGGTCACCAAAGTCCCAGGTAGCATCGTCTTGGCAGCGCACAGCGTTGTCATTGAGGCTTGTCTGACCTGCCAGACTGAAGGTTTCCTCGCACCCAAAGAAGAAGGAAGATTGGAACTGCGTGTCGAGGGTAAAACCATAAGTAGCGCCTGGGGTCTTAGCAGGTTCCCCACAGTCCACACGTTGACACTCTGGAATGATGCCAGACAGCCAGTAGTCAGTCCTGCCGAGTAGAGGGTCATACACACACTGACGGAAGCCAGCGGTGAGGGTGTTCCTTGCAGGGCGACCTGCAGCAGCGCATGTGACGGTGACGTTCTGCTTGAAAGGAATGAGTGAGGTCTCCGTGTCAGCCCCAGTCAGACTAAGGCCCTGGGCAGGGTCATCAGGCAGGTCATCACAGTTTGCGTAGCGGCATTCCGGCAGAGTACCATTCCAGATGCCATTGCTGGTGCAAGCCAGTGTGTCTGCACCTACCATGACGTACCCGAATTTACATTGGAAGCTGACAAGGTCACCGTAATGGAACATGGGGCGGGTGTCCAATAGGATGCCGTTCTCGGGTGAGGACAGTGTTGGGCACATCTTGCGCACACAGGTCTTGTTGAGCTGGTAGCGGTCACCATCCCGCAGACCAGACTCAGATTGCTCAATGTTAAACCCTGAGGTGCTGTTTTCAGTAAAGAGTTCGTAGCCTAAATTACAGAGGCAGGAGAAGGATCCTGGGGAGTTGATGCACCGCTGCTCACAGCCACCGTTGTTATCAGCACACTCGTTGACGTCAGTACAGTCCTGGCGCGCACATCCCATCAGCTCAAACTTCAGGCACGGAGCTTCCTCGTAGTCGGCGAGGTTGAGGCGGATGTACCTTGCCTCAACAGGTGTGGGCAGGTTCACCACGGAGAGTGAGGCGCCGGAGGTGATGCGGAACTCTACAGGAGAACCATCATTGTTGGTGTACTCGCGGAACACATCTGTGAGGTCGTCTGTGTACTGCAGACGAATTGACTTAGCGAAGGCAATCTTGCCATCTGTGCGACTCACTGGCTGTGTGCGGAAGCCAATGATGACTGTGGGCACCCGCAGGTCCACCATGACCCAGTTACGGCCCGGAACAGGCACAGCGCCGCACCAACCCTGCTGAGAGTTAAGTCGAACCGTCTGTGGAGGGCGAAAACGTATTAAAAAAAAAGAGGTGACAACGAAGATAAAGTACTCAACACCCATGCACCCACCTACCCATTCACACACACACACACACACGTACACACACACTTACGTTCTTCTCATAGCCAGCTGCTGTTGAGGACACAAATATGGCATCGTCAGGAATGCCACCATCGGACACACCCAAATCCCCTCTCGGCCGGCAATCCAAGTTCGGCCTAAATCCATCCTTGCAATTACATGAGAAGGCGCCTGGACTGTTGATGCACTGGGTAGAGGCTGCATCACACTGGGCCACCTCACACTCATTGATATCTACACAACACAAGGAGACATGAATGAAAAAACGGATTCAACATAACAATACAAACCCTTTATCATCAACTCTCTTATTTAGTGCTAAGAAAGAGGAGTAACAATCTATATATTACCTTGACATGTGGGCAGGTTAATGAATTCTTGGTCAGGGCCACATTGGATGATAGCAGATCCCATTAACCTGTACCCTCGGTGACACTGGACTCGCGCCTCGTTCCCGAAGTAGTAATCTCTTGTCAGGTCAGTCACAAACCCGTTGGTGATCTGAAGTAAGTGTTGATGGGTGAGCGTGGTGGTGAGTGCCGGTGTATAGTATAGGTGATTGGTGGTGTGTGAAGCTTGGTTGGTGTGAAGTGGTAGTGTAAAGTGGTATGGTGAGCGGTAAGGTATTGGTGATTAGTAGTGGTGAGTGATGGTGTGCGGTGGTGTGTAGTGGTGTGTGGTGATGTGTGGTAGTGATGGCTAACACTTAAAACAGAAAATAGCTTAAGAAACATTGAAAAAAGGTAATAATCTCCTCAGAAAAAAAATAAAACACTACACAACAAACACAAAAATAAAAACACATACCGACACAACCTCTTATCACCACACAAAACAGACACAAACCCTTTACTCACCTTGGGGAACTGGTAACATGTAATCCTGGAACAAGTAGGGACTTCGCCGGACCAGGAACCATTTGTCATACAGTGGATAACGGGGAGGCCTGTGCGGTAGTAGCCTGGCTCACACTCAAACCTCACTACAGTACCGTAGCTGCGTCCACCCCCATTAAGGATGTTCTGAGCAGCGTGTGGTGTCTCGGGGAGAGGTGGGCACTGGGAGGCTGTTGAATAGAAAATAAATGCATGATCTCCCTTTTACTTGATATGATTTTAATGCAAACTGAAAATGTTACGTCAAAATAATTTCTCATATTTAGTTTATTTTCCTTAATAAGAAACAAAACATTATAAAAACCTTTGAGAAAAATCAGAAAACAATTATAATCATTTTAGAAACCATAGAAGACTTGGACTCGGGTTTAAAGTCTAAACTTGGAATCATATTAAATGGAATCTATAATATATATGCGTTACATATTTATTATCATTCTAAAGCTTTTTTTCTCTCTTTCTTTTGATCTACATTCTGTATAATATTAATGTGTAGTTCAATAATAATAATCATAATAATAATTTTCTTGTTGTGACCGCTAGCAGCCGGGGATGGACGTTTATCAAGGTGATAATATTTCTTCGTTTTAAACCTTCTCCGTTCCTCTCCATGTCTATATAAGGGATGGAGGAGCAGTAACACATTATTCCTCACCATGTATAGTGGAAGAATATAAAGAAAACATTACCTATTAAGCGTAAATAACCTACTATAAAAACATCAACAAGTTTCAACAGGCACAGCTGGGTAGCGGCCGTGTTGACATTGTTGATCACGTATATATAAAACCAAAATTGAGATTTTTATTATAGACAGAAAAGCAATTATATATACTTTAAAAAATCAACTGAAACACCTATCCGTTTTCTACATAAACATTTGTTATATTTGATTCGTATTTATTTCGTGAAAAATGTTTATTTTTAAGGTCAATCATAAAATCAATAAATAGAATAAAGCTATAATAATAAAATTAAACCAATATAAACCATAGAATAGAATATATAAAAATTATTCAAACCGAAAGTAAAGCCGAAATAAACCAGAACACAAAGAAAAACGGAAAAAGCAACGAAAAAATGAGAAAAAAACACCGTAATTATTAGTTTACATCCAAGAGTGTTAATCATAGCGTGTTAGGTACAGTAAAAGAAGTATTAGGACATGATAACCTACAAGGATATAAATGAAGGTGAGTGTGTTGTGTTGGGAGTGTGTTGTGAGTGTGTTTTGGTGGGCTGACGGGCTGAAAGTAGCACTAAAATACCGGTATACCGAGGGGCTTCTAATACCTGTAATACCGGCCTGAAAATGCCGGTATATCGGTATATACCGGATAGGTGCACATCCCTAGACACACACACACACTCAGCTGACGCCAGGCAATGTAATCTGATTGTGTTTCCGATTAATAATTATAATAGTTAAGACACCAATTGTGTTGCATATCTAATATATAACTGTGAAATTCTGTATGTGTATGTGTGTGTGTAATTCACTGTACAGTCTGCTGCTGGTCTCTCGAGACAGCCGGCCATCCCCCTATGGAAAGAGCTCAGAGCTCATACTGACCAATCTTTGGGTTAGACCGAGACCACTCACACACAACACACCGGGACAACAAGGTCACAACTCCTCGATTTACATCCCGTACCTACTCACTGCTAGGTGAACAGGGGCTACACGTGAAAGGAGACACACCCAAATCATCTCCGTCCGCCCAGGGGATCGAACCCTGGCCCCCTCAGTTGTGAGCTGAGTGCGCTAACCACTACGCTAGCGGACCGTGTGTGTGTGTGTGTGTGTGTGTGTGTGTGTGTGTGTGTGTGTGTGTGTGTATGTGTGTATGTGTGTGTGTGTGTGTGTGTGTGTGTGTGTGTGTCTCTGTCTGTCTGTATGTTAGCAGTAAAACCTATCTAAACATGGTCGGATCGAGCTGAAACATGGAGGGGGTACTCAGTGGGACCCCCTTTGTGTCTTCCATGGGTCTTCTTCTTCAAGAATGAAAATACTAAAAAAAACCCACCAAATTTTCTATTTATAAGCGGATCTAACACTAGTCTTAACAAATAACCTTATAATGAGTAACAAAGAACCTCACCTAAGCACTCCGGCAGCCTCTCCCAGTGTCCCTTATCCGTGCACATGACTTTCTCTATTGGCTTGCCGCTGAGGAAGCCAAAGCCGGCGTAGCACTGATAGGTGGCTTGTCCTTCATAGGTAACATTGGTGGCGCCGATGCTGAACCCATTATCAATCTGAGGTACTGGACCGCAATACACAACTGTTTGGGGATGAAAAACCAGGTATTAGTGTCTGTGTATGTCTCTCTGTCCCTCTATTTGTCTTCTTACATTGGCAAAGTACACTATATCTTCATTTTATAACATGCAGTTCTCACCTTGGCATTTAGGGATGTAATCAATGGACCAAGTCCCGCCCGGCTGACAGGTGGTCATAAGAGAGGAGCGGTTGTTGGCGAACTCCTGACCAATTGGACAAGTGAAGGTTACAACACTGCCGAATGAGGTGTCTCTAGAGGATGCAATGGCTCCTTCACCAGCCACCAGTGCGGGGCAGTCTGCGTCAGGGAGGGAAAAAGGTGTTGATATGACGACTTATAATCTACTTGGTTTAGTTTTTATATTTATGATTTCTGTCTTTCTCTACACAATAATCTCTTTCTTAACTTCATAAACTACATCTTCCTCTTATTATTATTCACCCTTTGCTATTTCTTTCCACTGTTTCTGATTCTACTCATCCTAATCAAATAATTTCAACCTCTCATCTTTCCTCACTCTTCCACCTAATACCCACCAGCGGAGAAGTTTGCAGACCACCCGATGGATGATCTTAGTGGGTCTGAGTTGAAGAGAAGCACCATAGCTCCTGAGGCTGCCGTGAGGGTGATGGTGGGAGGGTTGTTGGCAGAGAAGCCGGCGCTGGAGTGAAGGCGAATACCCTCAGAGGATGTTTTGCCATCGTAAACCTGCACGGTGTCCTTATCCTTGACCTTGAAGTCATTGAACTGAGGACAGAAGGAAGGATGTGAGTGATTTATGAGCCGTTATGTTTTTTTTTTATATGTAATCACTAAGAAATGGAAGAAAGGAGTGTAAGAAGTATAGCGTTAAGGATGGAAAGAAGGAAAAAAAGGCATATATGTAATACCTAAAAACAATAGACAACACAGGTACAATAAGATCAAGGAAAAAAATATATAAATAAATTATGTATTCGGTAAAGTTAACAATACACAGAAAAAATCCATATCTGTTTTATCAGAAGGCAGAATAGTGAAGAAACAGAATAAGGCTGAAGGAAGGATGAAGAAAAAAGGAACAGGGAACTAAACTTACCCTGAGGGAGAGAGGACCACCACCAGGGCGCCTCAGAAGGTAACGACACTCCTGGTTAGTCGGGTAGTCCTTGATGCCATACGCTGGGGAAGTGATGGTGCCCTGCATATTCTCAAGGGACACGGAACACCCAGAGTAGTACCTGAGAGGATGGAAACAGATCATAAATAAACACAGATAAAAGAGAGAAAAGATGTTATTGATGAACTTGAGCTAAAAATTCTAACTGAAGCCAGAATTAGGAATGAGTGAGGTTAGTTAAGGTTAACTTACTTCAATCTAAAGCCCTTGTGTGAGATGCCAAGGCTGGTGTAGAAGTAGAAGTAGATGACGGAGCCGGTAGACACAATGAAGCGAGGGTTCTTCTCCTGAGGGCCTGAGAGTCTGGCCAGGAGGGAGTCGGAGGGCGAGTTGCCGTCACGCACCAAAATGAAGTCATTCTCTATAATAGGAAGAACATTGTAAGTTACCATTCACAACATCAATAATAATAATAAAAAAATAAACCTTGATAATCTATTACTCATATCAACAACAACGACAACAAAAAAACACCATCAATAATAATAATAATAATAAAACTTAATCTATTACTCATATCAACGACAACTAAAAACACTTCAACATACCACTCTCAAGGTCAAAGTCAAGGATCTCAAGGGTGATAACACGTCCTTTCTGTGTCCTGATGAGGTACAGACACTCAAGGCCGCCGGGGTACTCAAGGGGGTAGTTGTAGGAGGTCATGATCTGCTCCTGAGGCGTGGCGATCAGCTCTCCTCCACAGTCTTGGGGTTCAGTCTTCCACGAGGCTCTGAAGGTGAGGGTAGAGGTGATGAGGACATGTGTGGAGTGAGGATAAGGTGTTAGTGTGTCGTGTGAAGAGTTAGATTTATAGTGATGAGGAATGCAGTGAGGTTATCTAAGGCAATGATATTTGGTAGCAGCATTGGGATGTGAAATAGTGAAATTATAATGAAAAATCTAAGAAAATGTATCAAAACTACTATAACCACAGCTTCAACTAGATTCAAACCCTTACCTGAACCCTCTCTTCTCCACTGTGGCGTCTGTCCTAAACTTGAGGATCATGAAGTTTGAGGCGGAGATGAAGAGTCGGTCAGCGAGATCCTGCCGTCCGGAGAGCGTTGTAAGGGTCACAGCGGAATCCTCAGTGCGTCCTCCGCTAAGAATCTGCACTGTGTCAAAGTTCTTCTCGGTGTCAAACTCGAAGAACTGAAGGACGATGTTGTGTCCGACGGGTCCTTCCAGCGTCCACTTGCAGTCCATGTTGGGTCCGTACTTCTTCGGGTACTCTGGACTCTCGATGGAGGCTCCTGAAGTGCGCATGTAGTAGTGGCAGCGCTCAGGACAATTCGTCTCATCCGACATGTCCCCACAGTCATTCTGGCCATCACAGAGGAACGCCTGGAGGAAAGAACAGATAGATTTATTATTGTTATTATTATTATCATTATTATTAGAAAGGTGATGGTAATGTTTGAGAAAACTGGTTATTTACTATACTGTAATAGGAACGAGAATGTCATAAGTGTTAAAGATGAAAAAAGAACTCTAGTAAACTCCACAAAACTTATTTAACTTGTCACTGTAATGTTAGGAATACCGATGAGAAACTCCCTTGAACTTACTAACCACCTTTGATCCTATTCCTTACGTAATAAAAGAGACATGTGTGATACAAAATAATACAATAACCAGACTAACACACGAACAAAGAGTGACATGAAGTTATGAATATACAAATAAACTAAAATATCAATAAATAGCTAGAATATCAAAGAGAGACAAGGTAGTTAAATTAAGAAAACATAACCAATCTCTAAAATACAATACAATACAATTACTAAAGCAAATACAGTGAGTGAAACTATCATAATGTGTTCAAGTTAAGACTACAAATGCACCTAATTAAAGTGTGGGAAAAAACGAAGGGGATGTAAGAGAAATGTGAGATAGTTAAGAGTGGCGTGAGAAAGGAGCATCCAGAGAGAAAGAGAGACCAAGAGAGAGAGAGAGAGAGAGAGAGAGAGAAAGAGAGACAGAGAGAGAGACTCGTTTGGATGGAGGGCACGAAGTAAATGGGGTGAGATGGGTCAAGAGACATGGATAAGGGGAGAGAGGGAGGGAGGGAGAGAAGAGAAGGAAGGAAGGGAGGAAAGGCAGAGAAGGAAGATTTTCTGAATGACAAAGAAGAGAGAAAAAAATAGAATCAAAAGACAGAAACTTGGAACAAAACAAATTAAAAAACAATAAAGAAGTAAGAAAACACAGAAAAATTGCCTAATAAGCACATAATAAACAGAAAACGAGAGAAAAAGAAAACGACAAGAGAGTAACTAGTCCAGAAAGTTGACGTTTTAACACTGTCCATCCTCCCCACGCACCTTGTTGACGCATCGCCCGTTGGAGCAGTGGACGGAGCCGCTGGTACAGGCCTGGACGCGGCACATGAAGGGAAGCAGGTTCTCGCAGGTGCTCAGTTCCCATGACTGGTGTTGGTCGCTGTGACGTGCACGCACACACTCGCCACCTGACACCTGTGGCTGACCCTGGGACCAGAAGCCTGTACGGACCCCGGAATATATTAAAAAGTTAGTGTAAGGGACGGATGAGTGTGGAAAAAATGTACTAAACTGAATAGAATCGAAGTTAACAATGAAAAAGAAGCCTGTACGTTAGTGTAAGGGAAGGTACATATTGCTGATGGACGGATGAGGATGAACAAAATGTACTAAACTTAATTGAATCGAAGTTAATATTGGAAAAATCACTAATTAAACATAAAAATCAATAACAAACTAATAAAAACAACAATAAATAACATAAACAACCATTAAAACAAAAGAATAACGAACAGTAAACATCTGAGTAGAGACAAATGAAGACACCACTCTCTCTCTCTCCCCAACCCTCACCTGAGTACAAGGACACGTGCTTCCCGCTGGCACTTCCGAGGGTGTTCGTGGACAGGTCGTTGAGGGTAACAAGACCCAGCCAGTAGCTATTCGTGGCCTCGTCCAGTGCATGACCAGCGAGGTTCTTGGTGAAGTTATTTTGGTCATAACTTTCGATCAGCACCAAATCTGAACCGAACCTGTTGAAGAAGAAGATGGGAGTTAGTGTGTGTAGTTATAGTTGTAGTTGATGTAGTAGTAGTAGTTAAGATTATGAGGTCAGGTAAAGGTGTAAGAGGTAATCAGAGCAGGTAGAGAGAGAGAGAGAGAAAGAGAGAGAGTTTACCTGCACATCGCGGTCATCATTAATTATCTGCTTATTAGGTATATGAACACAATTTACGGTCAAGGAGTAAGAAAGGAAGAAAGAGAAAGAGGCAGAGAGAGAAAAAAGAAAATCCTGACAGATAGACAGCCAGGCAGATACACAAACAAATAAAGCAGCAAGAACATAAATAAATAAATAAATAAATATATGAATAAGAAATACACACAAAAAAAAACGAAAAAAACCAGACACGCAAGAAACTAATAAAAATATATACAAAAAAACTTAAAACTACCTAATGATTGTTTACGTTAAGAGAGAGAATCCGTTGTATAGCTATATAGGAAGTGTTTCAAGAGGGGAGAGAGAGGGGGAGAAGGAGAGAGGGGAGGGTGTCCAGGTAAGCGTGTCCGAACAGGTGAAGAGGAGAGAAGGGGAGGGGAAGGAAGGGGAATATGAGAGGGGAAAGGAGGTGGATGGGATCTGTGAAGGGGAATGAAGTGAGAAGAGTGATGAGGTGAATATAATGTTTATGAGGAGCTAGTGATGGGCTAGTGAAGGGGTGGTGAAAGATGTGATGAGGTCTGGTGTGATGGGGAATGACGGAATGTAGAAGGGAAGGGAAGGGGAGAGAGAGGGGAAGAGGGAAGAAGGAAAGGAGAGAGGTGAGGGAAGAGAAATGGGAAGGAGAAGGAGAGAGAGGGAGAAGGGGAAGGAAGAAGAGAGTAGAAGGGAGAAGGGAAAAGAGAAAGACGATAAAATATAAGAAAAACAAGAATAATCAAAAGAGAAAGAACAAGAAGAAGAAAATATATTAATAAAAAAATAAATTATAAGGACCAAGATAAAGCCAAAAAATATAATATACAAAAATCAATATATATACATAAAAAAAAACACCACCACCACCACCACCACCACAACAACAACAACAACAACAACAACAACAACAACAACAACAACAACAACAACAACAACAACAACAACAACAACAACAACAACAACAACAACAACAACAACAACAACAACAACAACAACAACAACAACAACAACAACAACAACAACAACAACAACAACAACAACAACAACAACAACAACAACAACAACAACAACAACAACAACAACAACAGGAAGTGAACGCCGCTGCCATAACAACTGAATCGCTTCGTTAACAACAGCAAACAAGCACACACCTCGTAGTAAACATTAGACTTGATCAATGGAGGGTGGAGGTAGGCGTGAGTTAGCTCTCTCTCTCTCTCTTTCTCTTTCTCTCTTTCTCTCTCTTTTATTTCATTTCCGGCAACAGTCATAATAATATAAGATGAACGAATGTGAAAGGGAAAGAACAACAATAACAACAACAATAACAATAACACAACAACAATAACAATAGAAGCAAGAATAATAATGATAAAAATAATAAAGAAGAAATACAACAACAACAACGAATGAATGAATGAATGAAAGATATAAAAATAGAGATAGAATGAATGAAGGAATAGATAATGAGAGAGAGAGAGAGAGAGAGAGAGAGAGAGAGAGAGAGAGAGAGAGAGAGAGAGAGAGAGAGAGAGAGAGAGAGAGAGAGAACCTACCAAATTAACCTTTCTCTTACGTCTATAAAAAAAAATAATAAACTGCCTTAGCTCCTAGGGTCAAGACTTTCACTTTGCACAACACACTAAGGAAAAAAAGAAAGAATATATAAAGAGAGAGAAAAAAGAAGAAAATATTTATAGGTTTCAATATACTATGGCTATAAAAATGTCGAAAAAATGAGTGATTTTGAGCAATTTAATTATTTTTTGATATTGTTTGTAGTGTGTGTGTGTGTGTGTGTGTGTGTGTGTGTGTGTGTGTGTGTGTGTGTGTGTGTGTGTGTGTGTGTGTGTGTAGTAGGCGCTTCCTCCCCCCCTTCCCACCCCCAATGTAGCGGAAGTTGCTCAACCAATCAGCAATAAGCGGAAGTTTCTTAACCAATGAGGAAGCCGGATCAAGCATCAACTAATGACGTCATAATGTTGCCAACTGATGATCACTGGAAAGTAAAGACACACACACACACACACACACACACACACACACACACACACACACACAAGTAAACACACACACACACACACGCCAAAACGGACCACATACCCAGAGGTTTAAGTATTCGAAGAGAGGTTTATTGGTTCATAAGCGGGTTCACTGCTTCGCTCAAGGGTTTACTGAACTCCGAACGAACCCTTCAGATAAATGCAAATGTTTAGACGTGCAAAGGTGCATCACGTGCTTATATATGAGAGAGAGAGAGAGAGAGAGAGAGAGAGAGAGAGAGAGAGAGAGAGAGAGAGAGAGAGAGAGAGAGAGAGAGAGAGAGAGAGAGAGAGAGATAATAGGTAGATGCGTGACCGGTGAGTGAAAGTTAGCACACCTTTCATAAATAATGTAACGCTGATGTGAAGTGAAAGACGAGAGAGAGAGAGAGAGAGAGAGAGAGAGAGAGAGAGAGAGAGAGAGAGAGAGAGAGAGAGAGAGAGAGAGAGAGAGAGAGCATTACATCACACTAAACTACCTCCTTACAAGCAACCTCGGATGATTATATTTAAGATCGACAACCTGCAATGCCCTACATACTACTCCCTCTCCCTCTCTCCCTCTCTCTCTCTCTCTCTCTCTCTCTCTCTCTCTCTCTCTCTCTCTCTCTCTCTCTCCAGTTGGGTAATTCTTCTTCAAATTCCACTCTACTTTTCCTTCTCATCTTCCTCGCTAGACCCTATTACTGATGCTTATAAATCCGGGTCTAAGATTATTACTATAGAGGCTTCGTTACAGTATAGGATTAAACTGTATAGAGTTAAAACGCATTGAATTACTTATGTCTATGATTATTTAAGACTTCTATGGAGGTTTGGTTAGAGTATAAGAGTATAAGTATAAGATGAAGCTATATTAAGTAAAAGATATTCATTTAATTATTTGTGTTTATGAGAATTATTGATAATGAAGAGACGTAATGATGTTGATGTATATTACTGGGTCTATTAAGTTGTATAGAGTAAAAACTATAGAATTTCTAGTGTATATGTGTGTTATTTATGTTATTGAAGAGGCCAAGAGCAACTGTTGATGTTTAAAAGATACAGAAAAGGCTACAAAACAGCTACATAATAAATTAATATCCACTCAATTACGTTTACAGACCAAATTACGTCACTGAATACAAAAAATTTCAAAATAAACCGAAAAACCACGATAAGTCAACGATCATTACATAAAAAATAAAAAATAAATCAAAATAAAACTAAATCAGATCAAAACAAAAACTAAATTATAAAATCAAGAATGAAAACAATGAAAACAATGCAGACAACTTAGACACGCGTGGATTGGGAGTGAAGGAAAAGAATAGCAAGCCAAACAGAGATGGTATGTACCGTTGCAGAGGCTAAACACCTCCACCCTAAATGCTGAAGGTAGCGCTGCAGGCTTACAACTGGCCTTCCTACCTACCTCTACCTCTCTCCCTACCTACCTACCTGCCTACCTACCTACCTACCTACTTGCCTAACTGCCTACCTGATCCTCTTAACATGGGATTGAATTGGCTCTGATCCTATTTCTTACGTTGAACCCACTTAGAATCATAACACAAGTATATTCCGTTATGTTACTCTATTTGTATCTCTCTCTCTCTCTCTCTCTCTCTCTCTCTCTCTCTCTCTCTCTCTCTCTCTCTCTCTCTCTCTCTCTCTCTCTCTCATAACGATTCTTATTCGTATTAACTAAGATAATTTTAAAAACGTGTTTCTATCTTGCTCAATCTCTCTATTTCTCTTTATTTATTTATTCGCATTAACTAAGACTAATTTTGAAGGTGTGTGGAACGTATAATATTAAACATTATCAGTATTATTATTTTTAGAGTGAATATTAAAAGTATAATTGAAGAAAGAGTGCAGGAAAATAATTATTGAGTGTTATCATTTAACGATGTGAAGAAAGAATGAAAAGAAAGAAATATAATGTGGGAAAAAGAACGAAAGTAAAACGCAAAAAATAACTACATATGATAAGGAAAATAAATAAATTACAGTCATTTATATATTATTCTAGTCTAGCTATTTGAGGTGTGTGTGTGTGTGTGTGTGTGTGTGTGTGTGTGTGTGTGTGTGTGTGTGTGTGTGTGTGTGTGTGTGTGTGTGTGTGTGTGTGTGTGTGTGTATTACCGAGGTCGTGAATTCTCAAGTAACATGTGCCTTGGATGAGAGGGGAGGAGGAGGAGAGGGTGAATGAGAAGGAGGAAGAAGAAGGAAGGAGGAGGAAGAGAAGAAGAAGAGGGAGGGGAAGGAGGAAGAGGAGGGGGAGGGGGAGGGGGTGACCGCCAGAGAAATATACCGTTAGGTGTGGTCAGGCAAGGAGGGAGGGAAGAGGGGGAGGGAAGAGGGGGAGGAGAAGAGAAGGAATGGAGGGAAGGATGGATGGAGGGAATGGAGGGAGGTAATAGGCAGGTAGAGGAATGGAGAATGGTAGGAAGGTGGAGATAAGAAGTGACCAACCCATATACAGGTTTAGGTAGGGAAGCTAATGGATTATAGAGGTTCTGAATGTCCTAAGATTCTTTCATTTGTTTATTGTTTATATTCTTTATGTTTTTTTTCCTTATTTCTTTCCTTTATACTTTGATATTCTAATGTTAGTTTTTTTTTTGTTTGTTTTTTTATTTGAGTTATTTCATTTATTTATTATTGATATTGTTTACTGTTTTTTATCATTTTTTTTTCTTATTAATTTTTATTTTGATATTTTAATGTTAGTAATTTTCTTATTTGTCTTATTTTCTGTTTCAATTTCGTGTTATTTTTTTCTCTTCCTCTTCTTCCTCCTCCTCTTCCTTTTTTTCTTCCTCCTCCTCTTCCTCTTCCTCTTTTTTTCTTTCTTTTCCTTATAAGGTGTCCATGTATATTATTTTTTTCCCTTATTTTCCCATACCAAATAAGAGAAGTAAATACAGTCTTTTTTGTAAGTATATATATATGTTAAAAATTTCCCTCTCATTATCTTATCTTTCTCTTCCTCTTCTCTCTTCCTCTCTCCTCCTCCTCCTCCTCCTCCTCCTTCGCATTCCGTCATGTTTCTCTTTCTTCTTCTTTTTCCTCATCATCTTTATCTTGATTTTCACGCTATGCTATTCTTTTTTTCCATTTTTTTCATCTTCTTTCTTCTCTCTCTGTTCATTTTCTCCCTTGTATCCTCGCATCATAAATTTCACACCCTTCCTTCCTTCCTCTTTCTTCTTCTTCTTCCTCCTCCTCCTCCTCTTCTTCTTCTTCCTCCTCCTCCTCCTCCTCCTCCTCCTCCTCCTCCTCCTCCTCCTCCTCCTCCTCCTCCTCCTCCTCCTCCTCCTCCTCCTCCTCCTTCTTCTCCTCCTTTCTTAAAACAGTACAAGCAACGTTTCTCTTCTCTCTCAAAACAGTACACAGACCACAACATCTCTCTCTCTCTCTCTCTCTCTCTCTCTCTCTCTCTCTCTCTCTCTCTCTCTCTCTCTCTCTCTCTCTCTCTCTCTCTCTCTCTCTCTCTCTCTCATTCCTTCCATTCCTACATTCCTTGAGGTAAAATATCGCCATTACCTCTATTTATACATTATTCAGGACTCTCTCTCTCTCTCTCTCTCTCTCTCTCTCTCTCTCTCTCTCTCTCTCTCTCTCTCTCTCTCTCTCTCTCTCTCTCTCTCTCTCTCTCTCTCTCTCTCTCTCGATTGCCTAGGGCCGCATACTTTGGCGAGCTGGAGGGCTTGGACGAAGAGCCTGAAGGGAGGGAGGGAGGGAGGGAGGGAGGAAGAGAGAGAGAGAGAGATAGAGAGAGAGAGAGAGAAAGGGAGAGATAGAAAGGGTAGTGGTCGGTCAGCCTAAAAGTGAGTGGTTAGTACATTGGAGTGAAAATGTGTGTGTGTGTGTGTGTGTGTGTGTGTGTGTGTGTGTGTGTGTGTGTGTGTGTGTGTGTGTGTGTGTGTGTGTGTCCCCATTGTTTCAGCATTAGCTAAGGCACTGAAAACCTGACCGGAACACACACACCCACACACACCCACACACACACACACACACACACACACACAGGAACACCCCCCCCCACCCCCACACACACCCAACCCTTGATAACTACACATCGTACAGTATCATAAAACAGCAGCGGATTCCCACCTTGCAGTATCCCCTTCCACCTAACATTCCTACCCTTGCATCTTTACTAGGCCTTAGAGAGATAACCTTTCCCCCTTATCAGTACTTAATGGGGTGAGGTCGATGCATAGGTGTTCCGTTATGAAGGGGAGGGACAACGTTAACCCAGTGGCCAGGTGAACAGGTGAACAGGTCTTGGCGTGGTGGTGTTTGGCAACTCCTAAAACTCTTCGCCATCTTCCGGGCGTTGAACCTCTATGTTCCTGCAAGGCAACCGGCCACTCCTCAGCTCTGGCCAGGCTTACAGATCCCTTCCTACTCTTCCTCCTCCTCCTATACTACTACTACTACTACTACTACTACTACTACTACTACTACTACTACTACTACCTCCCCCTACCTTCAAAGCTCAGTCTTAGCACGCATTCCACAGTGCACGCCGATCAGCACGTACGTTCTGCACATACATACATACCTCAACACCAGCTTCGTGCAAAGGTGTAATGGCCTCACTATCACTATAACTATGACTGTGATTAAGACGGTGGAAGTATGAACTAACATAACATAACATTCTTTCGTGGCTACGGTGAGAGTCTTCAGTCCATCCACCTGAACCTTGTGTACCCAATGTAGGAATGTAACACTAGTACCTATACCTGGTCATCCCTTCACTAACACCTGCTGCCTCGTGTTCAGGTGTAATGGCATACCTAACTTAACCCAACCTAACCCAACCTAACTTAACCGAACTTAACCTAACCTAAACCTAACCTAACCTAACCAAATCAAATCTAACCTAACCTAACCAAAACTAACCAAACCTAACCTAACCTAAACATAACCTTACCAAACCAAACCTAACCTACCTGCCGTTGACGGGTCGGGACACCTACCTGACGCCCCGCTGTGGACACCTCCGTTGGGATGTCCTAAGGGCCTACGCCACCACACTAACCTAAGCCTTGCCTTCAATGCCAAACAGTTAGCTATTTCCTCGACCTTATAGCTATGTATATACATCATAACGCTTATAACTGACTATGTAAGGGGATTGGGACCAGTTGACGTGTTGGGTATAGAGAAGGAGAGTTAAAAGGACTTAGAGAAGGCTGAGGAAGGAGCTAAAAAAATGTGACATAGGCTAGAAAAAGGGTCTTAGATTGAAGAGAAGGAGAATTGAGGGCTGGAAAAGGACTGAGGAAGGAGATTAAATAAGTAACAGTCTGGAAAAGTGTCTAAGATTGAAGAGAAGGAGAGTTGAGGGCTTAGAAAAGAATTAAGAGAAGAGAGATAAGCTGGAAAAGGGACTAAGATTGAAGAGGAGAGTTGAAGGCTAAGAAAAAACTAAGGAAGGAGGTAAATAAAGTTAGATAGGTTGGAAAAGCGTCTAAGATTGAAGGGTTGAGAGAAGCTGAAGGGACGAGAGTAGGTCGATAGAAAGATTTACAGTGAGAGGGGTAGGTGAGGGGATGAGAGGGCATGGAGAGGGATGAGAGGGAGTGGAGAGAGGGATGAGAGGGAGTGGAGAGAGGGATGAGAGGGCCGTGGCTCTTGTTGTCTTCCTAGATTAGCACCACCACGGCGTTCTGTGTTATCTATCTATCTATCCAACCACAAAAACTGAGAGAGAGAGAGAGAGAGAGAGAGAGAGAGAGAGAGAGAGAGAGAGAGAGAGAGAGAGAGAGAGAGAGAGAGAGAGAGAGAGAGAGAGAAATCAGGAGCCTCTTAGCTCGCTCGAGGTGACCTGCTCTCAAACCTAGATATACAAGTGATATTTATCCCACATTCTTTCTATATCATCGTGAGAGAGAGAGAGAGAGAGAGAGAGAGAGAGAGAGAGAGAGAGAGAGAGAGAGAGAGAGAGAGAGAGAGAGAGAGAGAGAGAGAGAGAGAGAGAGAGAGAGAGAGAGAGAGAGAGACTAAAATGCATACACACACAAACACCACAACACAACACAATAATTACCCCTATAATGGTTTAGTGGGGAAGCAATTAGCCTTGGAGCGATTCTTTTCCCTCTCGTACGCGGAAAAAAAAAATAATATGAATTCCAGGAGGATAGAGAGAGAGAGAGAGAAAGAGAGAGAGAGAGAAACACCCCGGGGCGAAGAATACATTAGCCCCCTGCCGCCACAAACTTTCTGGCTCGTTGTCTATGGTCGCCTAAGGATATATTGGAAACTATATACAACTTAAGTGACATTTCCCAATTTTGGTGACGAAAAAATGTACAGGTAAATGCAGGTGAAAAGGGAAGAGAAGGAGGAGGAGGGAGGTAGTAGTAGAAATAGTAGTAATAGTGACAGTATTATTATTAGTATTAGAGAGAGAGAGAGAGAAGGAAGGCAAGTAATGATAGTAATAGCATAACAACAGTAATAAAAAAAGAGATAAAAAAAAATACGAGAAGAAAGTAAAGAAAATAGAAAATTAAGCAAGAAAATGAAGAAGAAAGTAGAAAGAGAAAGATTACAACAGCATGAAGTCAATGATAATAATTACATATATAACTAACCTATCTACCTATCTATCTATCTATCTATCTTTATAAGCAGAGACACTATGAACAAAAAATTATGTATAACTTTCCCCGTAATGACACTTTCTCTTCGTGTCACAGCGTAGTATATTATAAGGTGACGTGACGCATTAATCAGGAAAGAGTGTAAGAAACCTAACAAGCCATCACCATCACCACTATCATTATCACTATCACCGTCACTATCACTACCACCATCATCACCACCACTACTACTACTACTACAGGAAAGTGTAATAAACCTAACAAGCCGTCACCATCACCACTATCATTATCATCACCATCACCATCACCATCATCATCACGAATCTGGGATCATGTAAGTGGTAATCTTTGTACCAGTTCAAATATTATTGCTTCACACACACATATACGTACACACATACATACTTACACGGATTTTTTTTTGTGTGTGTATGTGTGTTTTTATGAGTCACTGGAGATGAAGGGAAAAAACGATAAGAAAAAGAAGGATAAGAAAAAATAAGTGATGTGTTACCTAACTATATAAAAAAAAATAGATGATATAATAAAAGAATAAGAAAGAAAAAAATATGTACTCGTAAAAATAAAATCAATAGATAGATATATAAACAGAAAAACTCTACTTCTTTCCCTTAATAAATCATAAGCTAAGTAAATACATTAAATAAAAACGAATTAATAAATAAAAAACAAAATCGAATCACAGTGGAATACAAAGGCACTATAACTACTGAAACGAGACAAGGAAAAAAAAAAAAAAAACAGAAAAAACAGGAATTCATTGTCTTTGAGGAAACAATATATAGATAAAATTTTTGTTATAGATATATATATTTTTTTGTAAAGGTTGTAATTCAGATATTTAATAGAGTGGAGAGAGGAGATAGAGGAAGAAATATAGGAGGAGGAGGAGGAGAAAGAGGAGGAAGAGGAGGATGGAAAGGAAGGAAAAGAGGAAAATGGAAAACTTGAAAGAGGAAGAAGAAAAGGTTAAGAAAATATACTATAGAAAAAGAAAATTAACGATACGAGTAACAGAAAGGTTAATTATCGTACACTTTCTCATGCATCATTCCTCGTCTCTTTGAATGTCGGAAGGAATAATGGAGAAATCACGTACACACACGCACACACACACACACACACACACACACACACACACACACACACACACACACACACACACACATACATTTTTGCCATTCCTTCACCTTTGACCCTCATTCACTTGTTTTTTTTACCCACATAACACGTTGCCAAATTTTCCTCCACAATATATATCTTTAAACACACGAACGCTTGAATAAATAAATAAAAAAACGTATATCATTCATTTCCTCTCTCACTCTATTGGAAAGCAAGCGCAAAAAAACATCAACGCATCAATGGTGGCTGCGCAGAGACAAAACAAGTGAGGGTCGCGTTGCGCATAGGGTATAGGAGGCTGTTGAAGATATGGCAACAGTGTACGTGTTAGGTCAGACCAGTCATGGCGGGAGAAAGTGTTGACCCCGGGACGTGTAGGAGTCATAGGGGGAAGGCGGGGAGGAGAGGCTGATGATGGTGGTGGTGGTGGTGGTGGTGGTGGTGGTGGTGGTGGTGGTGGTGGTGGTGTGTCCTGGGAACGGGTTAACTATGTACTGAAACCTCGACTTTGTTATCAAGATATTGTCATTTTTTTTATATAATTCCTCATTTTCGTTCATTATTATTTTGTTATATACTTTTTTTTTCGTGTATATATGTTGATTAATACCTATTGACTATGTTTCTATGCATGTAACATCAATGGAAAGTCTGTATATCAAGAAATTGAAAAAAATATATAAATCTAGCTTCTCAAAAACGTATATATATAATCCGTTTAGCTTATATCCTCCTTTGACTATCCTGGGAAAAATGCAAGGCTTGGGTGTGTTATAAAATTCTTCCGTGTATATCCTGGGAAAACTACATGCTAAAGTGCAGCCTCGTTTATCCTGGGAGAAATAGTGTTGTGTGTTTACATCCACCCACGTGTTTCCTGGGAAGAGTAAAGACAGATAGACAGTCGTGCGTTTAGAGTATCCTGGGAAAAACAGGTTATAGGTGTGAAGCTTCCTGGTGCTGCCTTGTCTATCCTAGGAGAAGAAAGTCCTAAAATTCTTGTACCTCCTGTGATTTGTAATGTTTTTCGGGGGTGAAATTCGTATTTTTTTAATTTTCTTTATCTTTCTTTTAATTAATGTTTTTTTGAAAGGGCATATTCTTGAAACCTTATTAATTTATTCATCTATCTATATATCTATCTATCTATTCAGTAATTTATCTATTGCTATGTTATGTAATACGCTTTCAAATCTATTAGCATCTACCACTATTACCATTACCACAATCACCACTCCCCTCTAACACCGCCACCACAATCACAATCACCACAACCACAACAATCACGCCGCCAAACATAGCCTCTGGGAATCGAACCGAGACACAACAGCAGTGACGCAAGGCAGGTAACCATTCAGCCAGCCAGCCAGGGGAGGGGGGGGTGGAGGGAGTGTTTCCTTACGTTATAACTAGCCCATTGAACGGTATTTTCAATCAACCTTAACGAGTACACACAATAAGGGAGAGGAAAAAATAGCTATTGATTAAATCCTTTCACTGTGTAGAGGAAAAAATGGAAAGAAATAAAGAAAAATATATGAAAAACGATATTTACTGTGTTGTGTTTTTTTTTTTCTCGTTGTAGAAATAATAATAATAATAATAATAATAATAATAATAATAATAAATAATAATAATAACAGTAGTATAAGTATAAGTATTAGTATTAGTATTAAAAATATTATTAGTATTAGTATTAGTAATAGTATATAGTATAAGAGTTAAATACGTACAATACTATAAATTTAAGGTACGACAGTCACTTTTCTACACGTAATAAAAAAAAAATAAACGTGACTCATGTACGATAATCACTTAAAAAAAACAATAACGATAATAATAACAATAATAATAAAAAAAAATTGCACTGCACGAAAAAGAGTAAGAGAAAAGCAGAAAAAAATTGAAGGAAGGGAGATAATGGCAATGAGAGAATGGGAGCAAGGAGAGAGAGAGAGAGAGAGAGAGAGAGAGAGAGAGAGAGAGAGAGAGAGAGAGAGAGAGAGAGAGAGAGAGAGAGAGAGAGAGAGAGAGAGAGAGTCTAAGGGGAAGTAAAGGGTCACGCCTACCATCGCCTTCCCTTTGATATGCTCTGGTTATTCCGGTCAAAAGAACCCCCCCCTTACCCCCCCTTACCTCCTTCCCCTCCCCCCCCTTCCTTCCCTCCCCTTCCCCTCCCTTCCCCTTCCCCTTCCCACCCCTTCATTAGACTCCCTGGGTCACGCTTAACCTTCAAGTACACACAACACGCACACGCACACGCGCACACACACACACACACACACACACACACACACACACACACACACACACACACACATTTCAACATTTTTATATATTTTTTTGTACTTTTCCATTTTTTTTTATAAATTCAATTGCTTTAGTTTTTTTTTTTTTATATAAGAAGAAGAAGAACAAGAAAAAAAATAAATAAGAGGAGGAAGAAAAAAAGACCAGTAGTAGTAGTAGGAGGAGGAGGAGAAGGAGGAGGAGGAGGAGGAGGAGGAGGAGGAGGAGGAGGAGGAGGAGGTAGTGGTCAGCGTGGGAGAAGAATGACCGTCAATCACTTCATGTAGGTTTTGGGAACACGTCTATTGCCCTCCTATACACACACACACACACACACACACACACACACACACACACACACACAAGGGCGTGACATCGTATCCTTTGGTCAATGAAACACTAGATGACCTGAAGGACGAGGAGGAGGAGGAGGAGGAGGAGGAGGAGGAGGAGGAGGAGGAGGAGGAGGAGGAGGAGGAGGAGGAGGAAGAAGAGGATGTCCTGTGTTCTACTGACCCTGTACTGTGTTTTAAATTCCATGTTTTTTTTGTTTTTTTTTATTATTATTATTATTCTTGACCACACGCGCACACACGCACACACACACACACACACACACACACACACACACACACACACACACACACACACACACACACACACACGACTCTTCTCTTCTCTTCTCTTCTCTTCCCTTTCCTTCCCTACCCTTATCTACCCTTCTCTACCCTTCTCTACCCTTCTCTACCCTTCTCTACCCTTCTCTACCCTCTCTTCTCTCTCTCTCTCTCTCTCTCTCTCTCTCTCTCTCTCTCTCTCTCTCTCTCTCTCTCTTTAGGGTAGAAAATTTCACCCCCAAAGACGATAATGTTTGGGGTTTAAACTTTCTCTTTCCTCCTGGTGGTGAGGTGGTGGGCATGAGAGAGAGAGAGAGAGAGAGAGAGAGAGAGAGAGAGAGAGAGAGAGAGAGAGAGAGAGAGAGAGAGAGAGAGAGAGAGAAACGAAAGCCTTGAACAGACAGTCTCTCACCTTTGCCTCTCACCCTGAACCCCCCTACCCCCCTTAATCTCTCTCTCTCTCTCTCTCTCTCTCTCTCTCTCTCTCTCTCTCTCTCTCTCTCTCTCTCTCTCTCTCTCTCTCTCTCTCTCTCTCTCTCTCTCTCTCTTTAAATGTTTCATACATGAGAAGTGAAAGTATTTTTGCCCCGTACACACACATCAATGTATACATGTATGTGTGTGTGTGTGTGTGTGTGTGTGTGTGTGTGAGAGAGAGAGAGAGAGAGAGAGAGAGAGAGAGAGAGAGAGAGAGAGAGAGAGAGAGAGAGAGAGAGAGAGAGAGAGAGAGAGAGAGAGAGAGAGAGAGAGAGAGAGAGAGAGAGAGAGAGAGAATGGTAACAAAGGAGAGGAAAAAAAAGATTGAGAGAAGGAATGAAGGTAAGAAGGAAAAGGAGGAGAAAGAAAAACAGGAAAAAATAAATAAAAAGAGAAAGAGAGAAATTAAAGAAAATATACAATAAAAACAACTCAAAAAATATCACCAAAAAAAAAAGAAAATAATTAAAGAAAGTGAGATAAAGAAAGAGAGAAAAACAACAGATTAAACGACAAACAACACTATCTTTAAAACGTGACCTTTCCTATCTTTCAAACGATCAGGAGAGGAGAAAGTATACGTAAGTAGAAGCTCTCTCCTCACCCACCCTCCTCCCTTCAGCTTAAAATAACAGATAAAGAAGATTAGTTAAGGAGAAAAAAATAGAATAATAATAATAATAATAATAATAACTTACGAGGAGAAATAAATAATAATAATAATAATAATAACTTAGGAGGAGAAATAAATAATAATAATAATAATAACTTACGAGGAGACAATAAATAATAATAATAATAATAACTACGAGAGAAATAACTTAGGATAAACAATAAAAATAATAATAATAATAATAATAATAACTTACGAGGAGAAATAAATAATAATAATAATAAAAATAACTTAGGAGACAATAAATAAAATAATAATAATAATAACTTAGGAGACAATAAATAAAATAATAATAATAAAAATAACTTAGGAGACAATAAATAAAATAATAATAATAAAATAACTTAGGAGACAATAAATAAAATAATAATAATAATAATAACTTAGGAGACAATAAATAAAATAATAATAATAAAAATAACTTAGGAGACAATAAATAAAATAATAATAATAATAATAACTTAGCAAGAGAAAAGGAAATAAAAAGAATATAAACTTAGGAAGAGAAAATTGAAAAAAAATAAACTTAGAAAATAAAAAAAATAATAATAATAATAACTTTTAGGCAATTTTTAAAGGTGAACCAGAAAACGAAAGGCATTATTTACATGGTTATTAATAAACTCGAGTAACCAGACCACCGCCCATGTTCATTTAGACCAAATTAAAGGGAACAGAAAACGGAATATTCATAGGAAACATAAGCCTATTTGAAGCCATAACCATTTAATTTTTTTCTATTTAACCGCTGAGATATAAAAAAAATTAGAGAGAGAGGACACGAAAGAAGATAAAAATAATAATAAAAAGTAGAGAAGTATAAACACCAGAACTTACCTTTTACATAGCTGCGCCGCCTTATCCCAGGAGTGTCTGATGTCAAAGAATTTATAGCAGGAGTGTCCTCGTAACTCCCATCCTGAAAAACAACAACAAAAGCACGTGGTTAGATAACGGGGATTGGATGCTGTTTAAATAGTATTGGAATGTGTTTGAGTGTACTTCGATCCTTTATGTTTCTATGGGATTTATAGTTTAGTGTATTTATAGAGAGATAGAGATAGAGATAGAGAGAGAGAGAGTAAGGGATAGAGAGAAAATAAGATCTTTGTGGAGTAATATTAACTTAACTCTTCTCTTTCTCTTTTCCGTGTGTGTACTTGATAAATAAATGCTGTGTGTGTGTGTGTGTGTGTGTGTGTGTGTGTGTGTGTGTGTGTGTGTGTGTGTGTGTGTGTGTGTGTGTGTGTGTGGCTATTCCAAACAGTTACATTTCATCACACAACCATCCACTCAACATTCCCTTCACATAGTTGTTTTTTTTCCTTCTTCTTCTTCCTCTTCTTCTTCTTCTTCTTTACATATACCCACGTACACACCCCCTCCCCCCCCT
Source organism: Metacarcinus magister (assembly GCA_029783475.1). Taxonomy (NCBI): domain Eukaryota; kingdom Metazoa; phylum Arthropoda; class Malacostraca; order Decapoda; family Cancridae; genus Metacarcinus; species Metacarcinus magister. The sequence goes on along the minus strand of JAPQNM010000029.1, from coordinate 665,267 downwards.
TCCCCCCCTCTCACCACCTTCAAGTAAATTAACAATAAATAATAGCAATGAATTAATGAATAAATTAAAACAAAAAAGACGAATTGGATTGAGAAATACTATGATGGTTACGTGTGTGTGTGTGTGTGTGTGTGTGTGTGTGTGTGTGTGTGTGTGTGTGTGTGTGTGTGTGTGTGGTGTGTGTGTTTTAGAATGTTCAGATTATTTCCTTTTTCGTAGAATTGGAAAAAGTTGTTTAATGTCTTGTGTTAAGAAATATCCTGTACCAAGCACGGACACACACACACACACACACACACACACACACACACACACACACACACACACACACACACACACACACACACACACACACATTCCTAAAGAGTTAACGCACATAGTTGTAGTTGATGGAGAGAGATAGAGATAGAGAGAGAGAGAGAGAGAGATAAAAAAAAACAGACAGACGATTGAATTGAGAAAGAATGAAGGTTAAAAAAAAATAGAAAATACGGAATACTCAAAAAAAAAGTAGAAAAACAAAAGATTAATTGATAAAGTTAAAAAAAAGACACGAAAAGGATATAGAAAAATAC
>JAPQNM010000029.1:652192-662192 GCA_029783475.1 Metacarcinus magister | reverse complement strand
TTTCATTAATAATTAATTTTATCATTAATATTTATTTTTATCATTAATATTTATTTTTATCATTAATATTTATTTTTATCATTAATATTTATTTTTATCATTAATATTTATTTTTTATCATTAATATTTATTTTTATCATTAATATTTATTTTTATCATTAATATTTATTTTTATCATTGATATTTATTTTTATCATTAATATTTATTTTTATCATTAATATTTATTTTTATCATTAATATTTATTTTTATCATTAATATTTATTTTTATCATTAATATTTATTTTTATCATTAATATTTATTTTTATCATTAATATTTATTTTTTATCATTAATATTTATTTTTATCATTAATATTTCTTTTTATCATTAATATTTATTTTTATCATTAATATTTATTTTTATCATTAATATTTATTTTTATCATTAATATTTATTTTTTATCATTAATATTTCTTTTTATCATTAATATTTATTTTTATCATTAATATTTATTTTTATCATTATTATTTATTTTTATCATTAATATTTATTTTTATCATTAATATTTATTTTTATCATTAATATTTATTTTTATCATTAATATATATTTTTATCATTAATATTTATTTTTTATCATTAATATATATTTTTATCATTAATATTTATTTTTATCATTAATATTTATTTTTTATCATTAATATATATTTTTATCATTAATATTTATTTTTATCATTAATATTTATTTTTATCATTAATATATATTTTTATCATTAATATATATTTTTATCATTAATATATATTTTTATCATTAATATATATTTTGTATCATTAATATATATTTTTATCATTAATATTTATTTTTATCATTAATATTTATTTTTATCATTAATATATATTTTTATCATTAATATATATTTTTATCATTAATATTTATTTTGATCATTAATATTTATTTTTATCATTAATATATATTTTTATCATTAATATTTATTTTTATCATTAATATTTATTTTTATCATTAATATTTATTTTTATCATTAATATTTATTTTTATCATTAATATATATTTTTATCATTAATATATATTTTTATCATTAATATTTATTTTTATCATTAATATTTATTATTATAATTATTAATATTTATTTACTCCAACAGCAACACTTCCTTAACATGTATTATTATTAATTTCAAAACCTTTAACTTCAATATAAGTTTTCGTGGATTTGTGATGAAAATGGATTCGTGAAATTTTTGGCCCGAAGATTTCCACCAGAATTTGAGTCCAAAATAGTTTAGTCATTTTACAAGTAAAGTATTAGTCCTACAACAAAGATGTATAGAAACAAAGTTGTTCAGCTTGACAAGTTCTATCTGATGGTGTCATCCGTTTGTAAATTACTCTTTTGGTTTAGGAGAAAAATGTAATTAAGTAGAAGTTTCTTGTAAAATACAAATATATCAATATCTCCATTACTTACATTCCAATTACATTCTAGTAAAGCTCAAAGGAACGGGCGTCTCCTGCTCTATATTTACTATTACGTATGTTTTTTACGTAAACCTCATACTTTTCGAGTTATTTTGAAAAACATGATTTCATGAAAAAAATCTTAGGTGACACCCTTGAAAATTTCGTGAAAAATTTCCACACCTCAGAATTTCATGAAAATTTGTACTTAAAGGTTTTCAGTCAAACTGAACACGAATCTGGACTCAGTTTCATCATTACTATAATATTAAACACTATATACGCATGTGTGATACGCCTAAAACTATTTATTCTCTCTATTTATCTCTCTATCTCTATCGCGCTCTCTCTCTCTCTCTCTCTCTCTCTCTCTCTCTCCTCTCTCTCTCTCTCTCTCTCTCTCTCTCTCTCTCTCCCTCTCTCCAAACTCCTACAGCAAAATCATAATATTCTCCCCCTCTTCCCCCTCCCCCTCCCCCTCCTCCTCCTCCTCCTCCTCTGTGTCTTCCTTCTTAAATAGTCTTCAGTGGACCAATTAGCGCCAATATTTATTTTTATCATTAATATTTATTTTTATCATTAATATTTATTTTTTATCATTAATATATATTTATATCATTAATATATATTTTTATCATTAATATATATTTTTATCATTAATATATATTTTTATCATTAATATTTATTTTTATCATTAATATTTATTTTTATCATTAATATTTATTTTTATCATTAATATTTATTTTTATCATTAATATATATTTTTATCATTAATATATATTTTTATCATTAATATTTATTTTTATCATTAATATATATTTTTATCATTAATATATATTTTTATCATTAATATTATTTTTATCATTAATATTTATTTTTATCATTAATATATATTTTTATCATTAATATATATTTTTATCATTAATATATATTTTTATCATTAATATTTATTTTTATCATTAATATTTATTTTTATCATTAATATTTATTTTTATCATTAATATTTATTTTTATCATTAATATATATTTTTATCATTAATATATATTTTTATCATTAATATTTATTTTTATCATTAATATATATTTTTATCATTAATATTTATTTTTATCATTAATATTTATTTTTATCATTAATATATATTTTTATCATTAATATTTATTTTTATCATTAATATATATTTTTATCATTAATATATATTTTTATCATTAATATATATTTTTATCATTAATATTTATTTTTATCATTAATATATATTTTTATCATTAATATTATTTTTATCATTAATATATATTTTATCATTAATATTTATTTTTATCATTAATATATATTTTTATCATTAATATATATTTTTATCATTAATATATATTTTTATCATTAATATATATTTTTATCATTAATATTATTTTTATCATTAATATATATTTTTATCATTAATATATATTTTTATCATTAATATATATTTTTATCATTAATATATATTTTTATCATTAATATTTATTTTTATCATTAATATTTATTTTTATCATTAATATATATTTTTATCATTAATATATATTTTTATCATTAATATATATTTTTATCATTAATATTATTTTTATCATTAATATATATTTTTATCATTAATATATATTTTTATCATTAATATTTATTTTTATCATTAATATATATTTTTATCATTAATATATATTTTTATCATTAATATTTATTTTTATCATTAATATTTATTTTTATCATTAATATATATTTTTATCATTAATATATATTTTTATCATTAATATTTATTTTTATCATTAATATATATTTTTATCATTAATATTTATTTTTATCATTAATAATTATTTTTATCATTAATATTTATTTTTATCATTAATATATATTTTTATCATTAATATTTATTTTTATCATTAATATATATTTTTATCATTAATATATATTTTTATCATTAATATTTATTTTTATCATTAATATTTATTTTTATCATTAATATATATTTTTATCATTAATATATATTTTTATCATTAATATATATTTTTATCATTAATATATATTTTTATCATTAATATATATTTTTATCATTAATATTTATTTTTATCATTAATATATATTTTTATCATTAATATATATTTTTATCATTAATATATATTTTTATCATTAATATTTATTTTTATCATTAATATTTATTTTTATCATTAATATATATTTTTATCATTAATATATATTTTTATCATTAATATTTATTTTTATCATTAATATATATTTTTATCATTAATATATATTTTTATCATTAATATATATTTTTATCATTAATATTTATTTTTATCATTAATATATATTTTTATCATTAATATATATTTTTATCATTAATATATATTTTTATCATTAATATATATTTTTATCATTAATATTTATTTTTATCATTAATATATATTTTTATCATTAATATATATTTTTATCATTAATATTTATTTTTATCATTATTATTTATTTTTATCATTAATATTTATTTTTATCATTAATATTTATTTTTATCATTAATATATATTTTTATCATTAATATATATTTTTATCATTAATATTTATTTTTATCATTAATATTTATTTTTATCATTAATATATATTTTTATCATTAATATATATTTTTATCATTAATATATATTTTTATCATTAATATATATTTTTATCATTAATATATATTTTTATCTTAATATATATTTTTATCATTAATATATATTTTTATCATTAATATTTATTTTTTATCATTAATATATATTTTTATCATTAATATTTATTTTTATCATTAATATTTATTTTTATCATTAATATATATTTTTATCATTAATATATATTTTTATCATTAATATATATTTTTATCATTAATATATATTTTTATCATTAATATATATTTTTATCATTAATATTTATTTTTATCATTAATATTTATTTTTATCATTAATATATATTTTTATCATTAATATATATTTTTATCATTAATATTTATTTTTATCATTAATATTTATTTTTATCATTAATATTTATTTTTATCATTAATATTTATTTTTATCATTAATATATATTTTTATCATTAATATATATTTTTATCATTAATATTTATTTTGATCATTAATATTTATTATTATCATTATTAATATTTATTTACTCCAACAGCAACACTTCCTTAACATGTATTATTATTAATTTCAAAACCTTTAACTTCAATATAAGTTTTCGTGGATTTGTGATGAAAATGGATTCGTGAAATTTTTGGCCCGAAGATTTCCACCAGAATTTGAGTCCAAAATAGTTTAGTCATTTTACAAGTAAAGTATTAGTCCTACAACAAAGATGTATAGACACAAAGTTGTTCAGCTTGACAAGTTCTATCTGATGGTGTCATCCGTTTGTAAATTACTCTTTTGGTTTAGGAGAAAAATGTAATTAAGTAGAAGTTTCGTGTAAAATACAAATATATCAATATCTCCATTACTTACATTCCAATTACATTCTAGTAAAGCTCAAAGGAACGGGCGTCTCCTGCTCTATATTTACTATTACGTATGTTTTTTACGTAAACCTCATACTTTTCGAGTTATTTTGAAAAACATGATTTCATGAAAAAAATCTTAGGTGACACCCTTGAAAATTTCGTGAAAAATTTCCACACCTCAGAATTTCATGAAAATTTGTACTTAAAGGTTTTCAGTCAAACTGAACACGAATCTGGACTCAGTTTCATCATTACTATAATATTAAACACTATATACGCATGTGTGATACGCCTAAAACTATTTATTCTCTCTATTTATCTCTCTATCTCTATCGCTCTCTCTCTCTCTCTCTCTCTCTCTCTCTCTCTCTCTCTCTCTCTCTCTCTCTCTCTCTCTCTCTCTCTCTCTCTCTCTCTCTCTCTCCCTCTCTCCAAACTCCTACAGCAAAATCATAATATTCTCCCCCTCTTCCCCCTCCTCCTCCTCCTCTGTGTCTTCCTTCTTAAATAGTCTTCAGTGGACCAATTAGCGCCAATATTTATTTTTATCATTAATATTTATTTTTATCATTAATATTTATTTTTATCATTAATATTTATTTTATCATTAATATTTATTTTTATCATTAATATTTATTTTTATCATTAATATTTATTTTTATCATTAATATTTATTTTTATCATTAATATTTATTTTTATCATTAATATATATTTTTATCATTAATATATATTTTTATCATTAATATTTATTTTTATCATTAATATATATTTTTATCATTAATATATATTTTTATCATTAATATATATTTTTATCATTAATATATATTTTTATCATTAATATATATTTTTATCATTAATATTTATTTTTATCATTAATATATATTTTTATCATTAATATTTATTTTTATCATTAATATTTATTTTTATCATTAATATTTATTTTTATCATTAATATTTATTTTTATCATTAATATTATTTTTATCATTAATATATATTTTTATCATTAATATTTATTTTTATCATTAATATATATTTTTATCATTAATATTTATTTTTATCATTAATATATATTTTTATCATTAATATTTATTTTTATCATTAATATTTATTTTTATCATTAATATATATTTTTATCATTAATATATATTTTTATCATTAATATATATTTTTATCATTAATATATATTTTTATCATTAATATTTATTTTTATCATTAATATATATTTTTATCATTAATATATATTTTTATCATTAATATTTATTTTTATCATTAATATATATTTTTATCATTAATATATATTTTTATCATTAATATATATTTTTATCATTAATATATATTTTTATCATTAATATATATTTTTATCATTAATATTTATTTTTATCATTAATATATATTTTTATCATTAATATTTATTTTTATCATTAACCTGCCATTACCACCGAAACGAAGGATGCGAGGGGATTTCATTGAAATGTTCAAGATAATCAAAGGATTCGATAATATCAATACAGAAGATTACATTACTTTTGATTGATCAAATATAACAAGAAGACATCATTCTTTTAAGATTACTGGTAAAAGATTCACATCAAACAAAGCCAAGCACTTCTTTTTCAATCGGATCGTTAACGTTTGGAACTCCCTGCCCGCCAATGTCGTCGACAGTAAAACAATTACTACGTTCAAAAATAGACTTGACAAATATTTAGAAGCCAATCCACAACTAAAATACTATCCGTTAACGTAGCAAACTTTGAGTAAGTTCATCCTGATGTACCTAACTTACGAAATGTCGATTCAAAAGACGTCGCTAGTGGCCTGACATCGCTTGCCAGGAAATAGTGGTAGCAGTAGTGGTAGTGACAGTCTGGTCTTGGTTGGCCTTCCTTTCCCTGCTAGCCATGGCTGGGTTTGATATTACAGTAATGATGAAAATAAGTCCAGATTCGTGTTCATTTTGACCCAAAACATTATTGTAGAAATTTTCATCACATTCTGAGGTGTGGAAATTTTTCACCAAATTTCCCAGGTGACACCCTTAGATTTTTTTCAAGAATTTACGTTTTTTGAAATAACTCGAAAAATATGAGGTTTACGGAAAAAAAGTATATAATAGTAAAGATAGAGCATGAGACGCCCGTTCTTTTGAGCTATACAGAAATAAAATTGGACTATTGGTTATTGAGAAAATTATACATTTGTGTTTTTCACAAAACCTACACAAAACATTATTTTTTTCTTAAACGGTTCAATATATTTTAAATCTGATATGATATTTAGATAGAGCTCATCAAGCTTAATAAATTTGTATATAAACATTTAAACTGTAGGAGTAATAGTTTCATAGTAAAATGACAAAGAAGATTTCGACCTCAATTCTGGTGGCAAATTTCGGCCCAAAACTGAACAATGCATTTCCGTGACAGTAATGATAAAACTGAGTCCAGATTCCTGATCAACACAACCAAAACACAACCAAAACACAATAAAAACACACTTAGAATAACCTTCACGAGTTTTCAAAATAATAATAAGTTTCAAAATATTAATAAGTTTTCAAAATTTCCACCTATGCTAAGAGAAGCCTTCACCCTTACTATCCTGTATCCTTCACTCTAGACTAGATAGTGTACTCACAAACAGCCTCGTAAGGGCCAGCAGGCCTGTTGCTGTTTGTTCTTCCTATGTGTTCCTATGTGTTCCTTTGCCTCCTCCTCCTCTCCTCCTCCTCCTCCTCCTCCTCCTCCTCCTCCTCCTCCTCCTCCTCCTCCTCCTCCTCCTCCTCCTCCCTCCCACTCACTATGGAATGAAGAATAATAATTTTTTCTTTCTTTTTTTTCTTCTTATTTTTTTTCCATTCATAAATGCAATAATTTTTTACTTAGGCAGACTGCATCATTATTATTATTATTATTATTATTATTATTATTATCATTATTACGTATTATTATTATTATTATTTCGAAGCATTAATCATCTATGAACACCAAGAAAACTTATATCATTTACGTAAACTTTAATCTGAATAAATAAATAAATAAATAAATAAATGTATAGTATTATAACCTATAGGAACAACCACCCACGCCCTAAAAAAAAAATAATAATAAAAAAGAAAAAGGAAAAGAAAAAGAAAACCATACACACTTGAGGTAAACACAAATATAAACACAACAACACACACGCTTATTATACATAATTACCACTTTAAATACCGCGCTAGTTTTATGGTTCCCTTAGCAATGCGTAAGGAGCTGCACGCAAGCGGAAAATTGCAGCAACATTAAAAACAAAAGCAAAGCGTATTATCAACTTAACTATAATGAAGGGTGAAGGGAGAGAAGAATAAGGGAGATTTTATGAGTTTTATAATATATTTTTAAACTTTTTCTTTGGTATATGAATTAGGGAGGAATTTTATGTTCTTTTAGGGTTATTTTTGTATTTTATTTTTGTGTTTAAATGTTTTGATATATGAAAAAGTACGAAATGGGATGAAATTCGATGTTTTTTAGGTATATTTAAAAATTTTTGGTTATATTCCGTAACATTTTGGAAATATACGAAAATTTTAAACGCTGAAAACTACAAAAATGGGTAGAAATTATAAGTTCTACGTATATATTTCATAACTTCCACTATTTCATAACTTCTTGCAAATATACGAAAGTTCTAAGGGCTAAAAGGTACAAAAATGGGGTGAAATTATAAGTTTTACGGTATATTTCGTAACTTCTTCCTCTATTTCGTAACTTTTTCCTCGATTTCGTAACTTCTTCCACTATGAGAATGTTCTGAGCGGTGTTTTGAGGTCATTTAGGTGAAGAGTTTACCGAGTTAATGCATTTTACGAGTGTCTGTGTCTGCCTGTCTGCCTGTCTAAGAGTGTTTGTCAGTCTGTTATTCTACCTGTCTGTCTATCTGTTTAAGAGTGTCTGAATGTCTGTTTGTTTGTCTGTCTGAGTGTATTTCTGTCTATATGTCTGTCTAAGAGTGTCTGTCTCTCTCTGTCTGTGTGGAGTTTGGTAAGAAAAATTTATACCGAGTGTAAAAAAAGTAAAGAATGAGATTGTCTTCCTGAGTTAAAAAAAATATATATAGACGTGATTGAAGTAAATTTAGGGAGACAAAGTGAAGAGAAGAAAGTAATTTATGGTGTATAGAATTGTTGTCTTTTCGTACTTACGGTAAGAATAATTATGTTGCAGTAGTTAAGAGGAGGAAGAGGAGGAAGAGGAAGAGGAAAACGACGAAGGAAAAAAAATAATAAAGTGTTAGTATAATAAAAACAAAACAATAAACAGATTAACAGCAAAAAGAGAAAGAAAAACATAGGCAGAACAAAAATAAATAAAGTTAGAGAGGAAATAAATGAAATAAATAAATAAATAAATAAGAAAAAAAAACAGTATACAAAACAGAATAATCATAACAGTACATAAAACACACACCTCCCAACGGTAACCTAACCTAATGAGAATATAAAAGTAAACACTCGTCTTTGTCTATGTATGTAGCAAACAGAATGCAGACTGAACCTAAACAAAAGAGAATCAGAACCCAGGTAAACAAACACACAGGTAAACAAACACACAGGTAAATAGATAGATAGATAGACAGGTGAATAGATAGATAGACAGGTAAATAGATAGATAGATAGGCAGACAGGTGTATCAATATGCCTTTTATGCAACGAAGACCAAAAAAATATAAATAAATGAATAAAGGAGAGAGAGGTAGAGAGAGAGAAAGGAACATAGAGGAAGACAAAGGAAGAACAAACAGTGGTAGACTTGTTGACTCTTACGATTTAAAGAGAGAGGAAGAGAGAACGAGAAAAAGAGAGAAAGAAAGAGAGAAAAAGAGAGAGAAAGAGATAGATAAAACAACAACTACTACTACAACAAATAAACATAAATTCTAAAAGGCTTCAAAATACAATTAGACCCAAAACAAAATAGCATCAGAACCAGGAAGCCGTAAATCTTAATCTTGACGAGCCCAGTTAACGAGCGAACGACCTAACGAGCTACTGAACGAACCTTTATGAGAAACACACCA
>JAPQNM010000029.1:637192-642192 GCA_029783475.1 Metacarcinus magister | reverse complement strand
CTCTCTAATCACCGATAAACACGATACAATAATGAAAGAATTCCACTTCAAAACACACATTGCTATCGTCTCTGTCCTCTCTTCTCTCTCTCTTTCAACACCAAACAACTCATGAACCATAAAATGAATAATAATAAAAAATTAATGTAAATAATAACAAAACATTATTACTACCATACACTTAAGAATCGGACATTTCTAATTTCCTGAAGAAGAGTTCCAGTCAAATTACATAAAATAATCATAAGTTATTAGAGACCTAATAATAATATACTATAATAATGACAATAACAAAAACAATACATGATGCAATTAATCAGAGGTAATTAAGGTATAACACAACGTAAGGTAATAAATAACAATACAAATCACCATTAAATCGAGGATACATATACATACACCGTTCCCATAACCTCACACACCTCACCCCCTCTCGCTCTCTCGGGATCTCGCTCTCGTTCTCTTTTTCTTTCTCTTTGTACAATATATGGAGAGTTCTAAGGTTATTATTAATATTTGATTTATGATTTTCCGTCTTAACTACGTAGGAAAGATTAGTATGCAGCTGCTCGACTGCACTGAAACTCAACAAACACAGTGTGCGTGGTGTGTGTGACTGACTGTGTGTGTGTGTGTGTGCTGTGTGTGTGTGTGTGTGTGTCGTGTCGTGTGTGGTGTGCCTCCCTCTCCTCTCCTTCTTCGCTCGCTCGCTCGTCGTGTGGTGTCGTGTGTGTGTGGGTGTTGCTGTGTCGTGTCGCTGTGCTTTGTGTGTGTGTGAGTGTGTGTGTGTGTGTGTGTATGTGCTTGATGCGACCTATATTTTATGTTGTGTTCTTATATTTAAATCTTATCTTTTTTTCTTCTTCTTTTACTTCTAATTCTTCTTATTTTTATTTTATATTTACTTTTAACTCCTAATTTATTTTTTTTATTTTTTATTTAATTCCAATTCGTTATATTTAATATTGCCCCATCACTCAAAATCATTGGGATCTTTACTTCTCTTTCGCTCTCCTTTCTCTTTTCTTTTCTTACTTGCTTGCCTCTTGTCTCTTCTTCTTCTACTGTCCTTGGTGTCTGGTGTTTCTCTTCCCGGTTGATCCTTTTCTCTTCAGACATTCCTCTTCCTCTTAATCTCATCATTAAGAGTCATTTTTACTTCCTTACTTTTCCCTTCTCGTGTCTTTCTCCTCTTCCCTTTCCTTCCTGCTTACTTCTCTTCGTCTCTTTTCTTCTCGGAGTTGTTGAGGTTTCTCATGGTACTCGTCTTCCCTTCCTCTTCCTCCTCCTTATCGCCTATTACTCCTCCTTATGTCACCTCTCCCTCCTCTCCTCCTCTTTCCGCCGTAAGCTCCTCCTCTTGGGTAGCGTCCTTCCTCCTTTTCATTCCTTGTCCCTCACTGTCCCTCCACAGAAATCTGACAGATGGCCCTCAACGTCAAATTTGTCCCGATCACGGTATTAGATCTCCTCCACCGGCTTAATTTATAAAAACCCATACGTCTTTCCACCTCTTCCCAATCCTAAATACCTCCTCTTTATAAACCTCGTTCCTTAACCTCTTGCGTCCTAATCCTATGAATCCTCGATGCCTACCTAATCCTAATTAATCCTTCTCTCGTCCTCCTCTATCCTCCTGGCCTCCTCTACCATAATCTATCCTTCCTGCCTCTAATATCCTCCCTCCTCCGCCTCCTCTTCCTAATCCTCCTCTTCCTCCTCCAATCACTATCATCTAAGACTATACCTCACCACAACCACAGCACTCATCACGCGCCATCAACCGACCAACCGACCATCAGCACCTAGACCACCACCACCCTAAACCAACCACAGAACCGCCGCGGACGCGGACCACCCCACCGTGGTCCGTACCGGTCCCACCTCTACGCACCCAGACACTACCACCGAACGCACCACCACCACCAACACCTCACGCACCACCACTACCACCCAATGCGACCACCACCCACTACCGTACCACCAGACACGACTCACCACCACCACCACCACCACCACCCCATCCACCAGGAAAGATATCTTATAAGGAAGCGAGGGACAGGGTGGCACATCAGACCTTAATGCAAATGTGTGTGTGTGTGTGTGTGTGTGTGTGTGTGTGTTTGTGTGTGTGTGGTGTGTGTGGATAGGAAAAAATATCTAATAGACTTTTCCTTGATAAAATTCGTCTTGATAATTATAGATTTTTGTTATATAATATTACAGGATTGAGATTAGTGATGAAATTGCAGTAAACGTCTGGGATCATTTTTTTATTTTTTTTTTTTTTTTTTCTCGTCTCTTCTCATCCCTCTCCTCTCTCCCTCGTCTCATCGTCTCTCTCCCCTCTCTCTCCTCTCCCATCTTCTCCTCCTCCCACTCGTCACTCTCTCCCTATATCAACAACACCTATCACTCCATCTCCTCTCTCTGTCTCACTCTCCTCTCTCGCCCCCTCCCCTCCATCTCTCTCATCCCTCTATCTCTCTCTTCTCTCGTCTCCCCAATCGTCTCATCTCCCTCCAACTCTTTCTCTCTCTCTCTCTCTCCTCTCTCTCTCTCTCTCCTACTTCCCCTCTTTCTTTTTCGTTTTTGCAATGGCGCTTGCTTTTTTTCGTTTTCCTTCTTTCCAGCTTTCCCTTCAGTTTTCTTTCTCCGACCTCTTATTTTTTTTTTTTTCTTTTTTTTATTTTTTTGTGTCATTGCTTTTTGCACATTTTTATTCCAACTTCAATTCAGATTTATTTCCCAGTATTGAGTGAAGAGGAACTTTACCGGTTTTCACCGGAAGATGCTGCAGAGGAGAGACGATTGAAAGCGACCATACTGGACGAGATTTGAAAGAGCACGATGAGAGAGAAGTGATAGAGAAGAGAGAGCGAGAGATCAAGGATAACCACACTTATTAATCCTCCCAACATTGGACTACAACTCACCCCACTCTCCCCTCCTACTATACTCTCTACTTTTATATATCTCTCTCCCTCTCTCTCTCGCATGCACTTTCAAGCAGTGACGTCATCAAGACACGCTAAAGACAGACGCGAAGGGACGGCGGGAGAATGGGAAGACGAACGGACTCGGAGCGAGATGCGAAGGGAGATTTTTGGCGGACGGAGTTAGACGAGAACGCTGGATGGAAAGCGGAGGAGCTCGATTGGAAGCGATTCTGCTCGTGCGGTAGAGACGATGAGAAGAGAGAATAAAAACTATCTTTCTTTTTCTTTTTCTCTTTCTCTATCAGTTAGCGTGACGTATCATTTCATAACTGTAAAAAAAAATATATATATAAAAAAAAGTGAAAGAAAAAAATAATAGAGTATAAATTCACCAGAAACAAATGACTGTGACGACTCTTCAGCGCACGCACACACGCACACACACACACACACACACAAAGGCTCTCTCCAAATCATGCATGTTATTGTCGCTCTCGTACATAAGTTATCATTATCGTACAACAGCAGCGATATATTACCAGAATCATTCATAGCATTGTTGAAAGCGTAAATAATGTGTCTTTTTTTTTATGTGTGTGTGTGTGTGTGTGTGTGTGTGTGTGTGTGTGTGTGTGTGTGTGTGTGTGTGTGTGTGTGTGTGTGTGTGTGTAAATGGGAAAGTTAATTACGATATTAGTAGTAGTATACAGTGCTTGTTAAATAATTATACACTATCACACACAACCTACTACTTAACTAAATTAATACTTCCGTGAATAATAAACATGAGTAATAATTATACATAAGGTTTAAATGGGATGAATGCACACACGCGTTCTGTTATACATTAGCAGTGAATGAGGATGAATAATATAGTAATTTGATGATGATTATGTGGTTTTGTAATTATAGCTTAAAAGATAGATAGACAAACAAACAGACACACACCCACACCCACACCCACACACACACACACACACACTTGGCTTCCTACTTACCCTCAGGACAGTGGAAAATTGCATCTTCCTGTAAAAAAAAGAAGAAAAAAAGATAAAGATTAGGACACGGACATGACAAAGAGATAGACACACACACACACACACACACACACATTCCATTTCAACCACGTAACCCTTTTGACTTGAGGGGAAGATCCGGGTAGACTGTCTTATTTTCCCTCTTATTCTCTCTTTATTTCCCTTACTCTCTTTTCTTTCTTTCCTTTCATCCTTTCATTGTATATCTATCACTTTGTTCTTTGTGTAAATCATTGTATTTTGTCGTCCTTTCCCCCGCAAAGAACCCTGCATTAATTTCTTTCATATTTCTTTGTTTTGTTAGAATAGATATAGATAGAAAGAGAAAATTTATCTTACCTAACATTTATATAAGTTGAGATTATAATATTTTTCACCACCTGTCGTTTTCCATTGTTTTGATTGGCTCCCTAATCAGTGGGTGACAAAGGAACATCAACATCCGCAGTGCGCTCATTAAACAAAGGACTAATGATAACCTAACCTAACCTAACCCAACCTAACCTTTTTGAATGGACAACGATGCAAAAAGAAATTATAATATTATTGAGACACATTCCCAGGCCTTCGTTTCATTAATAAAAGAAATAAATAAATGAGAATGTATATATATTTTTTTCTGATCTCTTTTGTTTCGGTGATTCAAAAAAATATTAATGAGGTGAAATAGTTCAATTATATTTCTTTTATTATTATTATTTTCCACGCGTCCTTGGATAATTATAACAAGAAAATGTGTTTGGTTTAATTAAAATACACATTCTTCACTTCGTTAAATACATTCTTACAATAAAAAAAACACTTTTCACACACACTCTAAAAGGTCATTTACAATAATTACCTCGATTCGCAAAAATAATATAATCAAGTCAATTGGAGCCAAAAGACTAACACTTCCTCATTCATTTACCTCAAGACAACGTTATAAATATTCACGGTGAAGAAGAGGAGGAGGAGGAGGTAAATAATCAGTCGCAAGGTTGAAGGGAGTCGTAGCCAATTGATCAAGCGTGGGACGTTGTAT